>LGAG01000351.1:439882-467827 GCA_001278395.1 Lerema accius | reverse complement strand
GTACGCAAATTGTATCGGCGCTTGCAATTAAAACTTTGTTGGCGCTCCGGCTAAGATAAATAACACTAATACATTCTGCTTATTGCGGGGAACTTGTAGGATACAGAGGATATATTAATGTTGTTCCTAATTTGTTTGGGCTACTGGAGATTAACCGTGTTGCCCTCTTTACTTGTGACTAGTGTCCCTTTATTCTAAATTCAGCATAATCATGATTTCCTTCAAAAATGTTCAAAATATTTGGCTGTCGACGCTAACTTTATAGAGTTTTTCTCGCTCAAACAAATTACCCATACGGTATAACGGTATGTAATTGTTACCAAGGAGTAAGTAATTGAAATTGCATTCAATGATTACAATGGTTTCAAGTATGAAGAGAAATGGGAAAAGATCGCCTACTACTAGATGTTCTAATAAATGTTTTATTTTAATATCCTGATAGTTATTACTGACATAATCTAAAAAGTAAATAGGTACATAGTTGTATATTCAATAAAGGTAGCTAGCTAGTTTGATAGTTTAAAATAAGTGAACTGTGCTCGTTAACTACCCGGCGTTCTGAGCTCGTTTGCGACTTGCAACAAGAACAATTTGCATTTCAATTCTCTATTGTAAAAATAATTCTAGCTCATACGTTCTGATTGTTCAGAAGAAATTGCTGATTATAAAGTCAATTCGAGTGCACTTGACAGAGACATTTTGGCTACGGTAAATCTATTCCTTAATCGATTTCTGGCAACTTTCCTTGGCTGTACCAAGAATTTGATATTATCAATGCCGTGCACGTAGGAACGGAAATCGTCTAATTTCTATTTATTTTATAAGATTCGTCCCCAATTTGTTAAGGGTTGTATTGAGTATCTGCTTTTAACTATCTAACAATATACGTAATAGACCCTTCGGTTGGGTCAAACAATGTCGATACGATAATTTGATTTTTATTGAAGTATACAAATACGCGGTATTGTGTTGTCTAAATAAGTTCTTTTTAGTATATATGTTGTTAGTTAATACAATTTAAAAACTGCACACTCATTCGCATGAGTTGCGTTTAAGTCGTATGAAATAACTTTGTATCTCTCTCGAAGCTTTGCAGTTGACATTTGTCAGTGAACGATGGGTGCAATATCTTGTCACAGTGGATTGTGGAGCACAGCACTGTGCGGTTTCGAACACAAATTGCTGATGTTGTTCAAATAGCAGCCAAACTGAGATGAAATTGAGCAACCCACATATCTCGCTTGCCGAGACAGTTGGACGCTAAAGTAAACACATAGATCTAATACTGCAACAGGATAAAGACCACAAATTCGATACTCTAAACGGACGTAAACAAGCAAACGATACGCAAGTTGAATAAGAGCTTGTTGTTGTTACTAAGTAGACATCTACTTAGAAGAAGTTGATGCAATTGTATGAGTGTAGGTATAGGTTAGGTATAATAAATATGGAGCGTTTTTGTACGCTGAACAAACAAAGATAATTTTTTCAAGCGGCACGGTTATATTGCTTAATGGATTGAAAAGTTTTTCTTCAAAAATTTATACCTTAGGGATGTCATAAAGCGTTATCAATCGTTGTCCTTATACTTTAGCCTGAATGTTAAAATTATTGTTTTATGTGTTACTTAGAATAATAGCGATTGATCAAACAAGAGTTTAATCTATCTTAATGTTGTAGGTACGATATCAGACGTTGAATAAACCAATAGTCTAACAAGGCGGTTAGCAAATGGTCCAGCTTGCGATAGCAAAGTGAACCATTAAGTTGGAAGCAATCGGCGGGGAAATGGAGTGGGATTAGAAATTGAGCTCTCCTATATATTACAGTTTAGAATTTCAGTAATACAAACACAGTAACTGTTAAATGAACAGATTATGAATTGGACATATCGAAATGGAACAGTTTCCTATAGTTTATAATTTGTTAAAAGTCAAGGGGATTTTGATAGTGATCCGGCATTTACTTATTAAAAGAAAAAAAGGATATAAATGTAGCATCAAGTTAGTACTTTTAATTATTTTTAAGTTAATTTATCTATATTTAGTGTAGATTTATACATGGCAGTACAATATAAAACTATTTCCGTAAACTACGTGATGTTCATGCACTGAAATTGTTAGTTTTAGATTTATATTTTTTGTAGATTATTTGGTCTAATAATTAGGGACGGCTGGTTTTGACAGGTTAGAGATTGAAAAACTTACTTTGGGCTTGAAGACTTAAACTGGGCAAACAAACTACTTTGTAATTTAGCTAAGACACATCAAATTTTGTCAAAATCTTCTGTAAACCGCAACACTAACAAAATGGCGAGTGAGCAGTCGAAGTTGCGATAGCCAAGACCGCTATTAATGCGATCTAATTCAGTTGGGGCCGGCGGGAAATGGCGGCGAGTTAGAAATTGATTCCAACAGTTGAAGAAAGCAAATCCAGCACTTCAATTGACGCGACGTCGTTCTACACAGATTTCAATCGCCACAATTACTATCAGAGCAAGTATATTGTATATGGACAAGATTCTTTAGATGTAGGTGTGGCTATGGATTTTATGTCTAATCGGAATTCTTTCTTGATACGTAACCGAAGTCCAGGTTCTTCATTAAGTAGTAAATTTTGTATAGGTATTTTTAAGTAGATACAATTTAAGCAATCAAACACCGTCTTATATACTTTGCTGAAAGTTTACTATACCTGAATTAGTGTACATAAATGTTTTATACTCGTAGCATGCTTTACAGTACCATAAGTTTGAAAACGCATTTTAAATATCATCTGGTGGACAGCCTTCAACTCTGAACAACGAACGATCTTATTTATTGCTTCTTACTATCGAATTAAAAATGAGGTATATTTAAGTTTATTTTACCCCTTATTAAAGATATTTAATAATAAACGTTAGGGGTGCAAACGTTTTAAAAACAAATTTCCTGTTGTAGGTACTATTTATTACAGTTTATGTAAAAACACAAACTACGTAGTTCATTTACCATAGTACCTTACTGTGTTGTATTAGAAAGAAAAACGAGTGAACAGAAGCAACCACTTTAAAACTTTGATTCACCGGGCATGGCCGAATAGATCCCAAACTGCTCCAACAATCAGTCGGAGTTTTTTTCTTTTTATGCACCTGTGTGACGTACTTCAGGACATTACCTTCAGTTACTTCGATTTTTCACCCGCAGCAAAGTGCACTTGCGATCTACTAGTTGTCAAAGTTCCAAGCCGAGATACGTCTGTCTCGTGAATTGTGTCGTTCTTAATTCTTGGAAAACAAACACATTTAGTTGTATGATATACCTACTTGTGTTCAAGCGTTTAATTTTATCTAAACTGCCAATATAATTTTATATAGGTTTTATAATGTCGAAACGACAAATAAATATTAAAATATATTTACCCATTTTTATGTTAATCTAGTCAAGTAATATAAAGTTATACAAATACTCTAGCGGCACGATTGTTGTTTATAATATAGGAAAGAAATTTTAATTAAACCTTTAATTAAAGATGACTTGTTATCTGTTCTATTGTCCTGTTCATTTAATTACGGGTACTGAGGATCCATCAGCCAGCGACCTCCGTGTTTTATGACGACACAATATATATTGCCCTTTCTGTTCTGTATAGCTGATAATGTGAAGCAATAAATTGTACACACAATAAACTGAAACTTTCTTATGCTTGCCATGGACAACATATTGTATTACAAATTTAACCCCAAAGGGATAGATAGTGTAGTTTTTAACATAAAACTTAGACGACGTTGATTTTTACAAACACTTCGAACATTAAAATACGTTATTGCTTTAACATATCGCTTCCGACAGAAGCGGCAAGATACGTAAGAAGTTGTTTTTACTTACATAAAAATATATTTAAAATATTTAAAAATTACTTGAAAATATAGTTATTTTTTCAACGTTTCTTTGATTTGATTTGAAAAATTTAAAGGAATAATCCATAGCAGTATTTTCCTTCGAACGAGATGAAAAGAATTTTAAGTTACCACACATTTCACAAAACGCGATGATGTAGGTATACATACCCGAAAATGTACAAACATACATCTAAATTCAATAACGTTTAGAATACTAAAGTAAGTTTCCCCATATATTTATTGAGCTAAATCTTCGCAGTCGGCTCCAGCGAAATAACTCGACTCTTAACTGGATTAAATGGTGCTGTAAGTTATCATCAACACCTATAAAATACAGATTGTCGAGGTATACGGCGATTTATGGACGGAACCTTAACAGTATCCGTTTTAAATTTGTTCGCGAATTTAATATTTCAAAATAACTAAAGTTGCTTGCTTAGAATAATAAGAATTACTGAGTTTAAGCCTGAAACTGTTTTTAGGTATGTTTGGTGAGTCTTATAAAGTTCTCAATAAGAAACTGATGTTTAAAAAAGATACCTGCTGTCATCAAGCAAATTATGACAAAAAATCTATGCATTAGGTTTTTTTATATAATATGAAGGAATCGTTTATCGCAAGTAGAAAATAGGAATTGTAACTATTTCGTGAGTATTACGGTGCATTGTAGAGAATCGCCATTCAATTGCCATTAGTGATACTAACGTTTCTTTGATATCCGTCGTGGGTTTTCTTGAGGATTCTCGACGGTTCATTAGTGTAAGTTGGTTCTATTCTGCGCGGATGCGGGCGAGGCGTACTCGTGCCTCGTACAACTCGGGCACGTTGCTAGCTCGCCGCGCAAATTGTGAGCGCGTAGACGGTTTTGTCGGGGCGTTCCGCTCCTTTGTGTGTTTTGCCATTGTTCCATTTGCTAATGTTGTTAGTGCACTTTTTCAGTGACTACGCTAATTTAAATACCTTCTCCTTCCTTTTGCGAGGAGACCCGTCTTCCGTTTTCCGTGAGCGCCGCGCTCCCTTTGCGTTTGAGACGTCCGCTTCGGGAGACTGCATTTAAATGAGACACTTAATCACAAGAGTTGGCCTGCCGGTCTTAAAAGCGCTTGTTGTCTTAATTTATTTTACGGTCAAGTGAATAGAATAATGAATTTAGGAAATATATATACTCGTTAAATTTTAAAAGAGAATTGTGATTATTTATTTGCTTGCTCCCTTAAATATCTTTTATGTAATTAAATTCCATTATATTTTTTTTACGTTTGTGTTGTTGTAAATTTGTAATTGTGTCTTTTAACAGTTTTTACTTTGTGCTAACACAGAATCTACATTGCTAAGGTTTACTACGAAAAATCTCTTATCTAACTTCTCTTTAAAATTTGGTACAAAAGTAAAAAGGAACAAATATTTATTCCAGAAGTTCTTTGATCTATGAGTCGACATCACGTATGGAATAAAATGTAACCCGATGATCTATTTCCTTGCGCTGTGAATTCCGTCTAAGGTACGTGGACCGTTGGGAATATGTCGTCGGCGGCAGCCGCGCCTAGACCGCTAACACCCACTTGAATTGTGTAAATATGAGTAGGGTAATAAACTCTCGGCGAGTGTCGTGCTCGGATTTGCCTGCTAGAGTTCTGTACGTGCATCTCCCCAACACCACCCCCCACAGCCTTACTTACATACCAAACTTCGTCTCAAACACCTCCTCCAGGAGACGTTAGTTATTTCTTTATGGCCTCTAGGAATATTGAAGTGGATGAATTTTCTTTCCGAGCCCCGCCAAAGGATTTCCGAGTGTAATGTGCGAGCGAGAAACTTTCATATTCAAACTCGAGCTGGTGATTAAATAATAAAGCACCTTCGTTTCTCTTTCATTCAGTATATTTCCTTACGTTTTAAATTTAAAAGGATTCGAAGCGGTTAAGAAAGCTCGATACGTAATGATACATCGATTATATTTTTAGCACAAAACGTATCAATTTCTTTGGTAAGCCGTGTGGATCAGAACGTCGACGTGCTTCCCCGGTCGGAGGCTATGATGCACGGCGCGGCGCCGCAAAGCTCACTTAATGAAATATTCGTAGCTCGAGTGAAACGGACACCGCAATCCATCACAGGTGCTGCCGCTGACCACTTGACTCGTGATGAAGCTCCTACTAAACATTGCTGCATAAAAGTACCATATGTAATCTACCTTGTTTGTGCATTGCCTCTGTAATTTTGTTGTCTTTTGTTTTTTTTAATATTTTTTTACTATTAATAAAGGCAAATTTATATTGAAGTCCCAAGGTGATCATATATAACTTAGGTGCTATCTATAGTCAAACTAATATACACAATTTAATCAGTCTTTATTTAAGTAAGACTTTTCCAAACCTATTGTATTTTATACCAATTTGTATTCAAATTTAATTTCTGTAGAAAAGTATTTGTTCCATACAAATTTCAATAATCCAATAAAACATTGAAATATACGAGTCGAAAACTTGATTGGGTTAGTTGTCGAATGCAATTTTCATGTTACCTTGAACATATCTGCATTTCGACAGTATCCAAAGCAAAATAGGTGTTAAAATGCACGTAACACGATGCTGTGGCAATCGATAGAGCGGGCAGACACGTAGGAATTAACGCGGTGCGCTCGAATTACGTAACCGTAAAATTTCGTTAGATACTCGCTATTTGAACTATTTGCACGCTGTTACCAGTTTATGGCTGCAACCATATAAACACGCGAATTATTTCGTATTTGATATGTGCTAAATTAGTAGCGCGAGCTATAGTTAGGTACTTTATTACGCTTTATTACAACTCATTAGAGGCCTGTTGATGGTAAAAAGTTTTTCTTTTCAGAAAAAATCAAGAGTGTTTATAATTTTTCTATTAAAAGGGCATGATAATTAGTAGGTACCTCGGGGTACTTTAGAACATGACTTTTTAAATTATTTTAGTGGCTGTGATAATTATTTCTTTACATTAACGTTGATTCTGTTAAAAGCACCAATGACTTAGCATTTTTAAAATGAGTGAGTTAGCGCTTGACTGTGATCCCACTTGATAGAAACTGATGATTTTATATATTAACCCGAGAAGTTTGGACGCCTTTTTTTAAAATAAAGCAGAATCGTACGGCTATGAGATTTGGCATAGTCAAAGTTTATATGGACAAGAATTGCCGACAGCTAAATTTGATGCATAATTGAATATTTTATACCAAATGATACTCTACTGCACTGCGTTTTATACACAGACTTATACATATTTTATACACAAACGATAGGCCCCGTTCACAAATACGAGTCTAAAGTAATTAACATAATGAGTTATTACCAAATGTCGACCACAGAACGGGTTCAACTTCCATATTATATAATAGACATATCTCAAGATTTAATACAATGTTGAACAAGAGTACGTTGTGTAGAAACATAGGACTCGTATCAGCTTGGTAGAAGCCGAGCGATGTGTCAGCGCAATATTGCAATTCACTCATCGCCGCCTTCCAGACACATCCGCGCCTTTCTCTCCCGTCTCCATTTGTCTTGATTGGTACAAACATTACATAAATAACAGACGTTGTCTACATGTTTGTGTCACTACTATTTTGTTCCGGCTTATGAAATGTTCACATATTGAATGTGTTTTCTTTGTGAATCATTCTATTTCACTATGTTATAGCATTATTTGCTAGATCTTATTTATTCAAGTAACCGTTGTATACCTACTTAGAAATAATGAAACAATAATTTCATTGTAGTGACTTGTTGCATTCGACGTTCTGGGTTTTTGTCGAAAAGAGTAAGTCATTTATGTACATCAAGAGTGGAACAGTTTCAAGGATTCTTACCAACTAACGTGCCACGTTTGTACCATAACTTAGTCTGTAACGTTATTACGTCAGACGTGAAAACAGTAACTGAACGACGTGACCGCAATAATAACTATCAATTGTCTTATGTTTTAGGTGCCTACCATTTACGGCGCTTGCTTTGCTTCGGGTAACTTTTGCCTTAGTGCCAACGTAGCAAATACTAGTTTAGGTGGGGTTCTCCAAATTGTCACGTCTTTATTATTTTGATTCTATTTTCCCTTCTGGAATTTTGTGTCCACCAATAAATATCCCACACATTTTCTTATCGATACAGACATCGATCATTTAAACTTTTACTATATTAAAAAAAAATTACATGTGCTTATCGTCAAAACAGCAGATTTTTTTTAATATGATACGCACTCAATGAGTCGAAATTACATTTGCCACAAACTGACTCACGTAAAAATGTCTAGACAATTAATGAAAACAAAACTAAACGAAGAAAACGGAACATCAGAAGTAAACAAGTTTCAAGAGCTTTTAGGGAAATAATTTCAAACACGTCCATTCGTGCTTCGTCCATCTGACACATACGAATGGACATTTTCAAGTAGAAAAGTTAAAGGCACGTTCTAGTACCCAACACACTTGCAAGCTTTAATGCGGTGCGCGAAGTAAATTTCAGCATTTTTACTTTTTCTCCATAGTTTACGGTTTGATGGAAAGGTTTATGTCGTTAAAATATACATTTTACGACAAACTTTACTAACTCTGGTAATAAAATTATTTATTTGATTAAGAGTGGCGTATAGGTACATTCCGGATTATAGTTTTATTTACAACATTGTGGGTCTTCGCCAAATCTGAAGTCGTTTAGTGGCCATACAATGTTACGATATTAATGTTAGATAGAGTTCCCAGTTCCAGGTATTGCCAGCAATATTTATTATGCCATCGATCTAGTTGGCAGGTTGCCGGTGTTCCACTTGCCTATTTTTGACTTTTATTTTATTGCATAGTGATGATTTCCAATTTTTTACCTGGACACAAACTATTTTATGTTTAGCTACATAAAAAGATAGATACATTTTAAAATTGATTTTAAAAGTACCGAAATAATGTAATAAACTAAAGGATATCTTTAATATGCCCAAAAGCATCAGGATTAGCCGCCTCTACGACCAGTATAATAACATAAGGTTGGCTCGTTATTCAATCTTTGTACGCACCAAACAGCCACCGGTGTCTTTATGTAAGCTACTTGTATGTAATAAGCGTCAGGACACAAAGATGATCACAATAGCTCTTGGCATGCAGAATGGAGCATGACTCAGACATTATTTTGCTATCAGTCAAGATGACAGTTGTATTTTTCGCGGCTAGCGGCCGACGCTCAGGCGCCAGCTCTGCACCATTTATCATCGACTCCGCTACTATGTCCAAACCCTTAGTTATTTATGAATACGCGACTAGAAAAAGTAAAGAGTCATTTATATCAGCTACTAGTGAAATCTTGTCTTTCTTAACAGGATCAACATAAAGCTATAATTCATTCAAAGTGCATTCTGGTGTACTTTTTTAATTAGGTACAAAGTAATCATTCTTTAAATAGTTTATAGACTTTGGGGTAACATGTTATTGAGTACGAGACAATCCAGTTTCCTCTCCGTACATGAATACGATAATTAATATTGTTTAATTTTCTATCGAGAACATAATTGTTTTATTGTTTGTAGATGGTAAGATAATGATGGATAAGATTTACATACGTACGCGATACTTGGGTGATAGGCCAGGCGAGCACGGTGTTTTAAATTGGCATCGCACGGCTCGGGCGGCTCGGGCGGCTCGGGCGGCGCGGGCGGCAATGCAGCCGGAAGCCGGCGTCAGCGGCACGTGCACTCCACTCGCTTCACGTTTATTATCGAGTGATTGCCCGCCTGCGTGATCCGACTTACCAACTATCTTTCTGAAACGATACCACGTCTGACGGCGCGAGGATTAGCTTTTTATTCCCTTTTTATCGTCCGTCGCGCGATTACTGTACGGTGCTTTGTAAGCACCGGATGAGTCCTGTAGTGTCAGTAATTTATATTTTACACGCCGCGTGACAGCACGTCGCATCGAAAAGCTTCGGGTCGCAAAATCATAATCTACTTACGACGTTACGAAGCGAATATGAGTGTAGCGCGAGCATGCAGAGTTTCGCCGACACTTTGACAGTTAGTAGGGACAAGTCTGAAATATCGGCGTACGCGGCTTAATCGCTCAGCGTGCGATATTGGCGTTACATCATGTTGTCAGCGAAGAGAAAAATTGCCGCGCTCCGCCCGCTTCGAGCCCGCCCGCCGATGTCGACAGCGCGTTTATATTACTAACGGATTTATTGTACTTTTACGAAAGCGCATTTATCTATTTTCGTACAAAAGTATAACAAAGGATTTGGATGTAATATGTTATGCTGTGACATTAATATATAAATCGGCTACAATTACATAAGTTATGTTCGCATTGGTTGCACTGCTGGTAATCATTCGGTTATATAATAAATCAGTAAACTTTTTTACAATACTATCAACTTCAACTTATAAGATATTTTATTGGATTGGATTTCATATAATCTCATTTCTTAAAATATTATGTAAATTGCTGACAGACAAGTAGACTAGCCGCCTGAAAATAAATAGTCGTCATTGTCCATAGACTTCGGTAACACAAAAGTTATCAGTGAAACAGTGCCAACCGAAAGCCAAACGGGGGACAGACATTTGACAGTAATGTTGTATTATCAAACAATTGAGATATAGCAAGCGTGTTGCTTGTAGTCAGCAGACACTGGGCCAAGCCCCTTTTTCCAATTACACAGTTCGTTACTCGCAGAAAGAAAGAAAATGAGAGGAAAATACTAGCGCGATGGGTGGTGGTCGCGGGGCCTGATTTACCGAACGAAACGGATTTTTTTAAGCAAGAATTAAGTATTTTCGTTATGAAATTTGACTTCTTTCTGTGTTCTCTAAACTAAGCTAACTGTAGGTTAGATAATTGTAGCTTTATTTTCTTTTAATTTGTAAGTTTTAACCACGATACATAATTATTATTTTCATAAATATAGAAGTATCAAATGGTAGTCAGACGAGATATTATAAAATGATATCATAAAAATGGTATTTCAAGTTATTTTGTGAGTAATTTTTAAATCAATACGATTATTTGTGTAGTTTGCTTTCTATGCCGGGTTATAGATCGCGTGGGATGAATTATTGTGAAAAGCTTAAGAAGAAGCCCAAGGCTTGTTACTGTTTGCTCACGCCCGCACTATTGAAACTTTGTTGCCAAGCAATCGCTACTATCACAGTCCTGCCTTCAGCTTCTCTATGGTCAAATAAACTACTAGGTATATTTATGTTCATTCTCATTTTTATGGAGCGTCACGAACACAGAAGACTAGAGAAAAATGCAACAATGCAAGGTAACTATAAGAAGGAGATAAAAATAGATAAGACGATAATTCCGTCATTTAATTACTAACTATGCTTATTATCTCAAAACAATATATCAGTTTATCTGATTCATATAGATATCATATATCTCGTCCTGAAAAAGTCACCATAAGCAATGTTACAACACCCTCGTTTTCCGGTATATTTTGCTCAGAAAAGAATGTTGGAGTTGCAATGAAATTTTGTCAGCCACCTATAGTAACAAAAACTCAATAATTTATGCATCCGATATGAACGCACCTTAAAAGTACGTATCCACCTTGCGTATGAGTATATCCGTAGCCGAGCGGTCCTATTCGGACTTTCCGGAATGTAGACACGGAGATACCCTAAACCTAACATTTTAGGATGCGTGTAAAGCAGTACCTACCTAATACAATAATGAATGTATTACGTACGTTATAAATAACGTAAATAAAACCCCAAAAATTAAACTAGCCGAATTTGTTCAAAAATAAGAAAGAATAAATAGTCATACAACTTTTCAAAACTGAATCTATCTCAAACACGTCGTACAAAACATACCTGTTCATATTCTAGCCGCTCCAACTAGAATTCTTAACTTAATTTCCTTCCATATGAAGTGGGGACGCGACAGTGTGCAAGTGGAAGGCGGTGGGGATATTTCAATTTGGCCGGAGACGTGACCCGAGAGGCCGCGCGGCGCTGCACGGTTCGCTGAACCGTAAGCCCGTTGCGGGCTCCGCTAAAGAGCAAACAGCGCCTCCACAATCTTGTGCCACGTGGACCATGCCGAACACTCGACCGCGACAATCTACTACCACTATTACTTGCCGGCATAACTAGAATGCCACGTATTTGCCTGCAACAGTCATTGATAGGAGATCTATGCTATGTATGATAACGATCAGATTATATATATCATTTATCTGTAACAAAATGAAATATAATAATTTGTACGAGTATATCCATATTCATGATATTTAGCTCTGCTCAAATGTCTTATCAAGTTTGAGGTTCTCACTGGATAACCAAACTATTGAAAAACCAATGTCAATAGTCAGACAATTAAATAGATGGAAAGAATTACCTACATAGTAATATGGGTGCATGTGACGATTTATTTTCCGTTTATCTTTCTGAAAATGAAACTGTGATTAATAAATTGTTTGACCCATTAAAATCTTAACTTTTTATTTTAATCGTTTATATACGTTTTACCAAACCCGATACATTGTAACATTTATATACTATAATCTTCTCTGATAGAACTACTTATAGTTTTTGTACCTACCTACTCTATTGCGTTTTAGTAAGAATCGCTAAAAATACCTGCCAGTGCCGTCCGCATATTATGCAGTATGATTTATATCGCAAGGCAAGAACTCGTCATAAGTTTTGAGAACAAAGCAAGAAGGATAGCGGGAAGGAGAATCATGGATCATACTTATTGGGTGCGAATAACAATGAAGTTAGAGCTCGTAAATCCGCCAGGTGGCGCTGCTGCTGAACAGAGCTGCCCGACGCGACTACATTAATCGTGCTACCAAAATCGTGAATAATGTCATATCAAATTCTCTCGTCACTGATAAAAGACAAAACCTGACTTATAATTATTAACTATTGTATGCTTTATCCAATTGGAAGGTATAACTAAAAATGTGAAAATTAATAATATCCATAAAAGTTTATAGGTATTTTTATTGCTAACGCAATTTAAATGTTTTTTGTTTCAACAGTTTGATTATGATTACTACAGTTAGAAAAATAACTCTCAAGCGAGGAAATTACGCACAACTTTTATCTTACTACTGGGAACCTATAGTAGATTTAATGTAATCGGAAACCTTGAAATATTTGTAGGAATAATAACGACTGTTTGGAAATAATAATTTCACAAGGGTGTAAATCTGTGCACGTAAATTTCGTTGCTGTCTGCCCGCGGAAATTGAATCGTTCGAGAACCATGCCAATACCTATATAATTTTTAAGCGATGTATGACCCGAACGTTGCTTCTCTTTTAAATTAAACTCCTGTTCGTAACAGAAACACTTACGATTTTAGGAAATTGGACGTGGATTTACTTTCACCTAATATTATTATATGTGCAGGTTATATTGTATATACCACAGGTTTAAAATTCACTTAACTAATTTGCTTGATTTATTTGATTTGTTTGATCACTACTAGAGACTTTCAGCATTGTCTACAATAACTTATGTGGAGATAATATTTTGTTAAAGTTGAACATATCTATCTATTGTTATCATATTCAGTCGGCCCAATAACTTATTCAATAAGTATGGAAGTCAAAATTGAGTTATACATATATATGAGTATATCAACTCACAGCCTGAACCATCGAACGCTAAGAAAGGACTTCACTCTTAAGAACGTGAAATTAGATTAAAACTTTTGCATAAAACTTCGTATTCCGCAAATCAAATAACTTGAAAGTTGGTATACATACCTATGGAGAAAAATTGGCGAAGTCCTAATCAGACAGATAGGGCGCTTAAAAAACGATTCTTACGAAATGAAATAAGATTTTTGATATTTAGATTTTGAGGTAGCTTAAGAAGCTCAGATGATTATTTTATAATACAGTTGTGTAGGTATTATAGAGATACATAATTAATCCTTTGAAAAATTATATGTGTAAATCTATATATTTTTTTGTAATTTTAACAATTTTAGTTTAGTAAAAAAATGTATGATTAATGAAATAAACCGATAAGGAAATATTTAAAATCGTATTACAGTTTGTTCACATTATTATAAAATCCAGAAATAAAAGAAACGCTTAAATTTTACGTAACATTCAACGACCGTATATTCTCAAATAGGATTACTAGTAAGTGTTGGCAACGGCGCCGCATCGGACCCACCGCAATAAAAAGAGCGAATCTAACGCGTGCACACAATGTTTGAATCGATAACCGTTATTTAGGCGGTTGCCTTACGAAACCCCTTTACAGGTAATCCTGCCCACTCGGAGTTATTGCCGCCGAGGGAAGGAAAGATTACCTCGGCGAGAGATAAGGAGGTCGACGGGGCTTCAAGTGCGATTGTCCCCGAGTCAGGCGTCGAATTGTGTCAAGTGAAGCGGAAAATTGAACGGCCGAGCCTTCTGCGCGCTCTGCTCTCTAATCGTCACATAAACTGCCGCGCTCGAACGTTTAATTACGCAGACCGCTTTTTACCACTGCCCGGCGCTCCCCTCGCTACCCTAACCTCGCCGAAACTGTAGCTACCCAGGAAACGCAATTAAACACCTACCCAATTGGCCTACTGTGTATTGTGTCCTTGTAATATGTAAAATATTTTCATAATGTTCCATTCCGTACCGCGTAATCCAATAACAGTCTTCCACCCTCGGAGTAACTTAAAAAATATATGGTAATCCCGTTTGAATATCCAACAGCTATTAAACGTGATTACCCACCAAAGGCGATAACGACGGCATAAAGGTGCGAACCCGTAAAATATTGTGAGTGACGCTAATGATAGGGCGCTCAGCAATCGTAGCACCACGTAGCGTCTTTCCAATTACGAGTGCGCTACGGCGGCGGCGGCGGCGGGCGGCTACGAGGCCGGAGTCACGCTGAGCTGTGTTCGTTAGTGGGACGTGCCACTAACATCTGGACCGGCGGCCGTGCCGTAACTCCGATAACTTGCTGCCGGCGACGACGTAATTTGCGATCTTTTTAAATTGCTTCCTTTGCCTATGAAATATTACGAGAATGTGGTGTTTTATTAGATACCAATTTAGTGGCGAATTGGTTCATTACTTTTATATTATCCCTGATATTTTACGGTGTCATCGGAGTTACCTTTTTAATGTTTAGTTATTTTAACGACTCCTGAATAATTGATAGCATATTTTAAAGCAGTAGTAAAAAAACTTGATTAAGATAACTTACATTTGGAAGTAGTTAGAAATAATATAGAAAGACGAAAAAATCTCGGGGTAGTCAGTGAATAAAATTAAGGAATTCAACGAAACACTCCACGTGGAATTCAGTGATAAGGCGAAACTTTCCTGCTCGCAAATTACACTCTGAGTTTCGTTGATAGAGAGAAAGTTTCTTCAAATGAAATCACTTCTACAGTCTCTACGACGTTTCTCTGTTTTACTTTCCGCCGAGTCACTCCAACGTGATTTGTGTTTTTTGTGAGTAGAGTGAAAAGACTTCAAAATGTTAAGTCTTTTAGTGTAGCATACTAACGGCTTTAATGACGATGAATACCAAGTATATTAATTATGTTAGAAGTATTTAAAAGATGCAATAGACACAAACATAATCATAGTCTGAGTTTCCTAGAATAAATCTCTTAAAACTATTATTTTGCCTATTTATGTAGTTAAATCCCACGTGTAGGTAGGTACATATTTTTGTAATAGTGTAAATATTTTTTATTAAAACGCAAGTGGTTTAGGACAAAACCTTACCCCAAATATAAAATAGAGACACTATATTTACCAAGAGATACGATTATATCGCTTTTTCCAACATTTTGAACGAGTAGTAGTTTTATGAAAAACAAGTATCCTTTATGAAAAACCATTTTAAATCTTCCGTAGTGCACGCGGAGGCGAAATGCAAAAGCAGTAAGGCACAAACAGATATGGAGTATGAATTAGAGAAATGGTTACCACTCCGGGATGGCATACTTGTGTAATAGAAAGTAGCGGTTAGCGCCAACGCTCCACGTGGATTCAATGCTGCCTCTCGTATATGAAGTAACATGGTTCCATTATGATATTGCCCTCTAAGTGAAATTTGTTTTCATGTTCGTACGTAAAAGTGTGTTTTTTCCTCTGACTTTCGCGAGCCGTTCTCTTTGGCCTGTCTAAAAATTTTAAACGAAAGCTATAAGTTTTTTCGCTCTTCAACATTTGGTGCTTGTTAATAACTTTGTTAATTTTACATTTAATTTTCAGCAAAAGCACTTACCAATAATAATGTCGTAGCGAATAGTAATATATATTTTTTAATTGCAATTAAAATTATTATCAAAGCTGGTTAAGTACTAATTCCATCAATTGTGAAATATGACTAAAAGGTAAGTGGTTAAAGTTTACGTTCGAGTTTGGTATATGTATGTATGTAGGTATAGTGTATGATATATTATGTTTGAATGTATAGTGTATGTATTGCGTGGAGGATGCATCAGCTCCCTATCACATAATTGATTGCTCTTTGGTGCGATGGTGCTGACACGAACGTTTACTTAACGTGCCGCACGTGCCTATCGCTGCCACTTATCTGACGAATCCTCTGCCCATCATTATTCCTCTATACTTATAATAAACGTGTAACATTGACGAATAATATACAGAATCCTATAATGCATTTAAAAATATTTTCCCCATCTTTGACTAAGCATAACGAATTTTTAATTGGCATCGAATACATACAAGTCTCTACTGATTTTAAAATGGCAGACTGCGATGGATTTTCTTGCTTATATTTTCCTGATTCGGGTGTTTACGAAATATATTCGTTGTATTTTCAAAATTTTAAATCTTTTTTTAGTTTAAATATTGGTACTTCACCAACAATACCTTTTTAGCTGTTTTACCTCGACACGGCGAGACGCGTTACTCAGCCATTTGTTAAAGTTTTAACTACTTTTAAGTTACTAGAGTCAATCACGTAATTGACGAGGTGACTCTTTGGCACAATGCCGCTGACACAAACGTCAGGAACATGCCCATAGTCGACACGTCTCTCCGATACTATCGACTTACATATTTCGGACAAATTTACCTCCACTATATTCTAGTATAATAGCTTCACCCTATTCAAAGGGTACACCAGACAATGGGTTTGTTCTCAAAAGTAAATTGATGAGTCCCTAATGAATAATTTAACAAGATTTTAATTACGACTTTCTGAGAAATATTAAACATAAATTTAATTTTAACTTTAAAGAGGAGTTGGGTGTTGTTATTCATTAACTTGGCCGTTTAATGTGGCCGCAACTAGAACTTCATCACTTTGAGAATATAGAAAGAGGTTTTGTACAAGGTTTGTGTTAACAGATATTTTGTAGAGTTCAAATGGAGGATAAAATCTAAAAATGTCCGCATTCAGAAAACTCACAAACACAAAAGACACTCTGATTTACACCAGTAGCGAGCGGACCTAATCGCATTAAGAAAGTTCAAAACAACGGAGCAGTTCGGCGAGCTGTTATTCGGTTATGTAATTTGGGCGGCGGTCCGTTAACGGACCCGGCGCGACAATTATTTCTATATAACATAATCCGGGCGTTGCGAGGTGTGGACTCCCCAGGGACATGTGATTTGGTACGGGCGCCTGTCCGCCTGCTCGCCAACCCCGCGTAAACACAAGCTCTTGCATCTACATTTACACCAATTATGTGTTTCTTACTTAGGAATATAAGTTCCAAAACTAAATGTCAACCGATAAAAAATCACGCTCTCTACAGGTAATAGTACCATGTAAAATGTTAATTTAATCCTTTTCATTTAGCACTTAACATGGCATCATTAATATACAAATAACATAAACCATGACTTTATGCGTTCTAGATGGCGCTGTATTCAATTTTATGTCCAATAATCTACAACCAGCGGACAAAGAAGACGTTTCTAACGCTGTCTTATTTGTCATATATTTATGTTGAGTAGTTCAGAAGTTACTAGGGAATGGATAAACATCATACATCGAATACGAGAGAGGTTCTATTCTCTTAAGAATTTCACTATTGCGGTTGTGTTCTGTTTAATAAAAATATAACGTTGTCCATGCTATCGTAGAAAGTGTTTATTAAGAAATGCGGCCTATTTATAGTGTTGTTGCGACGAACGTTCGTATACATTTTACTGCCAAGATATTGCTTCGTCACTGAGTCTCGCATTAATTTCACTTTTGGTAGGGATAGGGTATACCCGTGTACCCGCACCCTTCCAACGTCTTTCTTAAGTATACAAATTGCACTTCTGAATAGCACAATATACCGCTCCACACAGCAATGATTTGGGTTAATTAATTGGTAATTAATAAGAGCCGTGGGGTCTCTACCGCACAATTGTTGACCTCATAAACTAAACATAACTTCCGAAATTAAACACAGAGCAAGCAATTAAATTTCTGAAGGATTCTGAAGGATTTACTTCCATATACCTGCATATTTATAAGTTAAATTTTAAATACATATTTATGATTGTTCACAGGTACGTTACAATATCAGTCAGTATACATTTATGTCAATTTCATCAAGAACCATTGAACGTAAGTACGTATATTTTTTTATTAATTTTATCATAATTGGAATATTTACGTTATCTGTGTTCACTTAGAGTGTGATTATACCTACAGGTGTCTTAAGTGTGTTAATTGACGAGAGTAAAGCATAAAAAAATTAACCGTTTTTCCTCGCAATGACCTCCGTAAAAAGCATTTGAAAAGGTTTACCTCGTAGTTGTAAAAAATAATAGTTGCTGCCAGCTTGAGGCAACAGCTAATTACTGTCTCACCGCGGAGCAAATGGCTTCGCTTTGTTTTCAAAGGCTTAAAGGATGATCGACCGCGTGCTCTAGAACAGGTTAGTAGGTTACAAGCAGCGCTGCGTTTCATTCCTTTTCACATGTCGCATGCAAATGTCTTTCATAGCTCTTGATTAGCACGTAGTACTCTTACTTTGTTTCGCTAATTACCCGCTCCGTGTGTATTGCGCACCTCGTTCCCAAAGCGCTGAGGAGCGTTTTAATTTAGTACCTACCAAGACACAATCGTTTCAAGTTGCGACGAAATGTTTTATACCATTTTGTGAACACAGTGAGGGTCTAGAAATGTTAAAGGTACATTTTGTAAGGTCATTTGGTATCTAATTATACTCGTATAGGTAGGTATCTACCTAAAATTTTTTGTTGAAAATAATTGAAAATCACACTTTTTCATTTAGGTATATTTACCTGAATTATAGACATGGTAATAGTAGTATTTGAATTAACCTTTAGGCAAAACATAAACTGAATGTTGAATACAATAAAATATTGCAACAATTTTGGGAATAGATTTTTACGATGCTTTATTTATTAATGTAAGATGGATTTTGTTACGAAATCAGTCTTTGCTTATAGCTCCTGAAGGTACGATTACGAGGGATAGTAAAATAAAGACGTCTGGGACTATAGTCGTATATTTTTCTGTAGAACTTTTCAGTTAGTGAAGTTAAGACTACGCTCTATTTAATCGTTATTATCTAGCTATCTATCTATATCCAGTAACTGTGTAAACGAACAAAAACAGAGATAAAAATTAAATTTAGGATAATATTCTTCAGGTTTATCAAAGGAACTTAAAACGACTGAAATACTTTGAGAAAAAATATTACGGGCAGCCAGTAAAGTCTCTAAATAAAGGAACATCGAAAAATATTAAAATTGACATTTGTTTCTGTCGCCATTCCTCAAGATACGCTCCCACCGTTAGCTCGAAACTCGGAAAGAAAGGAGACATTTGATTTTAAGCCTCGCGGACTATAAGTGTTATTTCTTCGAGAGAAGTATTATTCTACGAGAGCAGCGCAGCTCCGCCGTCTCGAATGCTCCATTTAGTTCCAAAGTTTTTCTCGTTTATCACCGTTGGGCTCTCAGAGGCGGAGATTTTTCCTTTAGATTTGTTGTCACGCCAGACCTTTTTAATGTACCTTTCTTATCGCGGCGTGATTAAGAACGAGTTTATTCTACACTAAAATTTAATGCCACTATTGATATTTATTAGTTCGTTTTCAATCTTTTCTTTACTTTGGTATTGAAGTAGTCCATATGATACAATGTCTTGCACTGTATTACGATAATCCTTCGAAGACACTGTGTATTACGAAAGGACTAAAACTGTGAATCACGATATTGTAAGGAAATGGAGCGATGACAACTCGAGTAAATATACAATCCTAATCTGAAAGATTTAAATGAGAGGTTGGGCGTCTCCGACCTTGTGGAGAAGCCGTCGATGTCTGAGGGACGAGATAAGGCGTAGTGAGGTGTAACGAGCCGCCCGTTAATTAACCACTAAAGCTCTGATAAAAGAACCAAAATTACGCCTATCACTAAAAACGGTTATGTAGCACGCTTATACCAATATTAAGATTTTTCCTAAGCAATACATTACATTAATTCGAGTTCTGTCTACCTCGCCGTGTGCTGAGCTTAGATAAAAGGATTAACACACTTTCTACCGCTCATTAGTAGCAACAGTGGGGGAAAGATTAATAAGATGTATTGGGATATCTAGTGCCACCGTCATGTCTGCTAACTCACGATACTATGTTTTCCGAGAATTTACATGCACTTTCATGGACGTCTGTTTGAATCAACACGTAGTACCTAGTTTTGATTATAAGAAATTACGTAGTAGGCGTCCGGTGCCTTCAAAGAGCAAGGATTGGTCGTAATACAATACCTATGGTCTATGTATAATTATGAAAAATTAAATAAGAGAGTTCAAATTAAAACCGTAGGATCAAATAAAAATTCTGAATGATAAATTTTACAAAACTATACAAAAATGTCCTTGCTTATAAATTCACTTTAACAATCGTGTTATAAAATTAGAAGAGTTACACAAAAAAGATACCGCACTCGTTTTACGCGTGGAAAATATTACTATCGTAAGGGTAACGAAAATTATAAATGAGAAGGGTACCAATATCGTTACGAGATGTGAAATAGTTTCCCGCCGGATCCGCCGCGCGGCGCCACAATAGCCGACCGGCGTACGCCATCGCGCCCAATGACGTTGCGAGCTCCGAGATTGGAAAATGCCTCGGCAACTTTTGTACTTACCCAAAAAAGTTAACGGCAATCTTTATTGGTATTTCTCCAAGTAGACTTAGGAGTTATTTTTTAAGATACTAGATTTTATCAAATTTAAACAGAAATTAAACTGTATTATGGTAATTCTTTAAAGTATACTTAAGTTTAATGATTTAAGTAATACCTTGATACTTATATAAAATAATTATATGATTAATTAAATTATATAAATAATTATATATAAAACATTTTTTCGGGAACGAACCCACGTTTCATCAATTTTTTTTACAAAGAAAAACCAAGTTTACAATATTCATTGATTGTAATTCGCTGCAGTATTTTCAGCAGACTACATACTTACAAAAATTACTTGTATTATAGTGCTTTTTCTTATTAACCTGACGTGCATTTTCATCGTAGAAGTAAAACACTATCTTCAGCGCTATTACTTTACGAAAAACACAATCAAGAGTGGAGTAGCTAGCTTAAAAAGGCTCTTCGTTGTCTCCTCTACTTTGTCGGGATTAATCTCTTCATACGACACTGGAGCATGCCGACGTCAAATTGAGGATTTTGTTCTACTTTCACGTAAAGCAGAACAAGAGCGTATTTGAGAATTAAATTGCAAATAATTGCCTTAGGGGCTACATAACGTTTTGGATGATAAAAGAATTTTGTGCCGAAAAGAATACGTGACGATGGAAGCGTAAAAGTAATTTAGAATTAGACTATGTAAAAATAAGGAAATCATAAAAACTTTTTTGCTGACCGTGTACGAAACTAAAATGTTCGAAGCCGGTGTTAAGCTCTTCTGACGAAATTTTAAGGTGATAAATAGTAATATATTCCGTTTAATTAAGGTGTTTAAATTATTAAGTACTACGTAAATAAATTCCTCCACTAATACTTATTCTTAAATATCTTCCATGTGGAACATACATCAGTTACAATTGTATAAATAGGTATACACAATAATACGTGGGATATTCATATTTAAAATAAGTAATATTAAAACTGATACTCTTTTATAACGATTGGACAGAAATTGCTCCTATGTTAAGCCCACACGAAGTAATTGGTTTCATAAAAAAACCGAGGTCTGGTTAGCATCAAATAAAAGTATAAATTAAAAACAAATATGACGTATCTCATAAAATATGTGTTTGTTCGGGCGCTGTAAAAATGTTGATAGTTGGGAATAGGAAGGTTCGCGTAAACAGCTCGGTAAATCACGAGCAGTGCGCCGCGACTCCTCTTGGACAATATTTGTGCCAATAAAATCCTCTCTAACAAAGCTGTTGTTGTCAACGGAAAGCCGACTGACCCGTTTTTTGTCTATTACGGATTTTGTCGACGTCATGACCGGAACTTGAAGAGGATAAAGGACCCTTCAGGCAATTTTTGATATCTGTGTACCTACCATTTAAGTACAACAAACCTGAACTACGAATTTTTGAACTTATTAAAAATGTTTTATTGGTAGGTATTTATCTCTGGTATTTATGTAATAGAACATCTATAAAGAACGAATTATTATTAAATTGTTTTGATTTCTCGTGTGCTACTGATTACATTTTCGGCATTTTTTTTTTCTTTTAAAGTAATGACTAAACTATTGTACTTAAAAAAATACACCACTTACTACGAGGCGGGATCGTAATTAAGCATTAACTTAAACTATAAAAAATATCTAACAATTCTTGTTTTATATTTTCCATGTCTTTGTTTTCCGACATTAGCAAAGTTTATGTCTTAGAGATGAGAAAGCGGGGACGATGCTGGCATGCCCCCGGGCGCCTCGCGCACTGTTGCACTGCAACGATAAATTTGCATATGTAATACATGTTCTGAACTTACTCCCTCACTTATAATTCACCAGGACGGTTATAATAACAGAGATAATCTATTTATGTGTCCCTTGTTTCTCGTATACGTAATTACGAGTATACTGCAGAACAATGAACCTAAAACACATTACAAAGCTACCTGTTCAATATCACTTTTGTCTTTCATAAAATAAAGAATAAACATAGAGAAAATATTGTTCGGGTCTTATCCGACGTTCTATTCGACTAGGGCAATCAACTGCCAACCTTTATTTATTTTGGGTTGCAATAATAATAAGCATGTTTGCCGAACGAAGTGTGTTCGCGGCGCCTTCTTGGCTTCTCAATAACTTGAAAACTATCACCGGCATCTCTCGCGGGTGGATAACTAATAAAGTAAGTTGGAGAGGAAAAGTAAACTAATATCGGCTGGTTCGGAATGAGGCGCGGCGGTGGACGTTGCTAGAGCCGCGCGCGCGCCCGGCCAGACCTCATACTCGGCTCGCTACAGATTTATTACTTTAATATGAGCACTCCATCCGCCGTCCATGAATGTCACACCGTTACTTTATTTAACGTTACGAAAAATATGCTCCATAACGCTCTGCTCTCCCGGTCAAAACCATTTCAAACGAGCCTTGTAAACATAAATGTAACGTAGACGATGTAAAGGCTTACAACGTATTATTGTAATGCAATTTTATAATGTTTGATGTTATATTTATGCTACAACGTGGGACTGTGAAGTTGTAAATTTTTATTTAAAAAAATACTTAAACAAAATTTAAAACTAGGTAAATAGATATTCAAATTAAAATTTTTTTAGGGGAGCTACCGAGTAATTGATTATCAATATAAACAGTAGGCAAAACAAATTGGAGAACCTCAGAGAGAATAAAAACACAAAAGTTCAAGTTGATTGATAACCGTGATTCGTAATTGTCCAGAAAGTGAGGAATAATGAAAACAAAACAATAATCATTAGCACTTCTCCCATCTTTCTCACTTCTAAAGTCGTTTCGCAAAGTTTCTAAATTTCGCAAAAAAAGTTTTGGTACAAATTAAGAGCAAATTTTACTCCGTCCGTTTGGCCATTAGTAATTTCACGAGTTCTAATGAATTTTCTTCTTTGACATTGAAAAATGAATTTCGACCCTTACTTGTGCCGTTGGGACATCTGTAGCGCACCGCACTAAACCTACATCGATCCGCGGTTACCGGGACGATTCTACCCTTGCCACTCCATTTACATATTTCCCCTATAGCCCGAACAATGTTTCATGCAACCAGACAAAAATTTACGCTCGCGTAACAGCTTGTTTGAAATTTAAACATCACCACGGAAACAACATCGTACTCGCCGCCTACTGCTTATTTTTACTTACCGGGCTACGAATGTTTTATGCAAATTATGGATATTAAACGTAATATTTAAGTACTTATAAAACATCGTAGAACGTTTCTTTCAGCGCTGGTATAAGGGAGTAAATGTTTTCAAGGAGCGTTTTAAAGTATATCGAGAGACGGCCGCCCTATCCCCGCTCCCCTCATTACCCCTAACGGTGCCCCATTAGGCTCACGGGCCGAAGTGCCCCGGACCGTAGTTAATCCACGTCCTCATTCTCTGTTATTTCGAAGGTCTGATCTAATCTAAACAGAGCTTAGGATCCTACAATGCCAGTATTTTGCGCGACTCGTCCCTTTTATGTATTTGACTATCCTCATACCCGGACCCATCGGTCGGCTGACGTTTGCCTTTGCTATAAAAGGAAATAACACTTCAGAACTTCCGCAGTGATTTCGTGTTAATACTGCTGTATGAAAATTAATTTTGCTGTCGGCTTCGACGTAATTGGTACCACGTGTCGGGACAAATAACGAAAGTTGATACGTGTCGGACGCGTATACATTGTGACGGACAATTTAGTGGTGAATCGTGAAATATTACGATAATGCTGACGCGGATAGTGGCAATGCCGGCGTTCGAAGTAGAAGGGTCAATTTAGAAGCTATTATGCGATAGCCTATAGAGGCCTACTTCCGGCGGCTGCACTAAGCTACCATGTACCAATCCGCCCGCTCAATTTCGGTCTTTCTGCAACCCTATTCAGCTTTCAATGTTCACTGTAAATGCTCGTTTAGTTAACTAAATTGCTATAACGTGGTATTCGTACTCGAGCTACATTAACTATAATTATGCCTACTATCTATATTGTGCCTAATTGAACGTCCCTAGAGGAACGGTTTGATTGTATTAAATTTTGTTGAATCAGTAACCAGCGTTAATAAATTGCTACGGAGGTGAAAATATTTTAACAGTAGGTACCTCGATATAAGCCGCTTTCGGCTCTTCATTTTTTACGAACCCCGGAGAAAATTTACGAATTTAGATTGAGTATTTATGGATTCCGTATCCGATATTCATTTATAGCTATAGGGTCGGATCCGTGCCCAGCCCCTGCGAGCTTCGAAAAGTTGAAAATGACTCCTGGACTGAAATGTAAATAAGAGTATAATGAAAGTATTATATTTAAATTTCTTTTCCTCCTTGAGTTGTGATATCCGTCTTCCTTCTAAGCGTATCATAAATCCTCAGTGTTTGCTTGTGTTGTAATAATTGTGTGTATGTGTGTTTTTGTTTAATTTTAACAAAGGGTGTCCGTAAGTCCCAAAATATAAAATTATGGTTTTAATTGTATGTGTATTGTTTTACGAAATCCGAAATCAAATTGGGCAATCAAAAATAACAAAATAAATTGAATGAGCGTTACCTAAAACAACAGCTTTAACATACGCCCTTCATGTGCTCTTATTTATACGTGTGTGTATAGGATTACTGCCCGATCCTATTTTAATCAAAGATTTTCCCATGTAACTGGGAATGAGGTTTTAGTTTTCGGTTGGTTAACTTTCACGTATTTATTTAGGCTAGCGTTAACGTACCACGCAGACTGCGAGTCTCCAAAAATTGTGTAGTCGTACACTATAACTCTTAGCACCCACCAGGATTTTACAGAGAATTCAAGGACTTCATTATTGTATTCTAAAGTTTATGTTTCCATCTCTCATTCATTGAGAGTTTTGTATAATTCAATATACTTTACAATTACTTTTAATGTATAATCTGATTAAAAAAACATGTCATGATGAAATTTATAGATGTGTGCTGTACATGCACATACACGACAATAAAATTCTGGGATGTATCTTCATTAGTAAAATCCTTAGTTTTCTAAGCCACATAATGTTTATTAATTTATTGTTACATATAGTCTATAATAGCAACTGAAATCTTTGTAAAAATGGAAACTTAACCTCAAAATATAAAAATCTCAGTTCACTATGATAAATATGCATTCTGGGTGTATAGACTTGGGACGTAGCTGCATCGCCCCAACACCGTTAGTGGAAAAGCGGTGTAGTACATTGTAACAGGGCAGCAAACGAGGAGTTATGACGGTGGCAGAGGATTACGTGAGTGGATGTCGTAATAAAGCTTGCGATGAAGCCGTTACCCGAAGATAAACGTAAATATCTCGGGCCGTAGCTGTCGGCTGGTCGCCCGCGCTCGGCTCCCACCGTTCGCCCTAACAACGTTCTATCGTATCTAGCGCTTGTCTCGTTCTTTATCATTTTAGTTTTCATAAAGCATAATATTAAACCTTAACAGTGTCTCATATTTTGGAAAAGTACTAACAAGGATATGTGTAGGAGGTTAGTAGTAGTATCTTAGTTTATGTGCTTCGTTTGATAGCGTCTCAACTATTTATACGAAATGAAATTAATATGCTTATGTTTTAATGTATTTGTAAAAACTATTTTACACCAGAAACAGTTTGACTGGTGAATCTCCCTGTGTATCGTACGGCACATATGTATACATATGTACATACATAAATACAGCTTCACTAGGCTTTACGTAGGTGTCCTTTGTGTTCCATAGCGTTTATATGCGAGCGCCTCCTCTTATCTCCTAAATTAATTACATAAATCTTGTTTACATACGTCTTAAACGTATGACACGCCGCCATAATTCAACAAGGTTTACTCTGCTAATGAAGGGCAACTGCAATGCGTAACGTTAGAGATACTTCAAGGATCGTAATTCGAATTACTATAACATTAATATACGCTTTAGTCTACATATTAATAGGTAAAGGCTTCAACTTCTGGTATATGTAATCTGGTAAATGTGTCTAGTAAGTTTGAGATTTAACGTAATTGAAATTTATATTGCAAAGAGGTGCACCTCCAAAGCTTAACTTTTTTTTTCAAATAAGGCAAAACAAGGCACAGAATTACACTTTTAATGAATAGACACAATACACACTGTACACAGTCGCCAAATTGAAGGAATGCCAAGGTACATTGACAGAGTCTATATTTTTTATATAGCAAGTTACGGTCAAATTTCGATCAAAGAGCGGGTGCTCCAATAGTTCGTAGATGGATGTAATGAAAAGATTCGCACAAAACAGACTCAAGAAACTCAAAAGAGAGATAAGGGTTCGCTATCTCATGTGTTAATGCAAGCTGGAAAACGTTTTTATACCGCGAAAAATCCATTGTCGCAGCTTTAATATGTGGCACAAATGGTGTGTAAACTTGGGGATATAGTTAACGAGAATGAATTTCACTTCATGTTAATTGACATTTTTGCTGCATATAGGTCCCAAAATTCTTTAATTGTATCAATAACACCCAAAGTCGGTATCTAATATTTGCTTGACATTTTTTTGTATCCAAATCATACATATTGTATAACAGAAACTTTTTATAATTTTTATATTGTGTCTTGTTCAAAAAGTAATAGATTTGTTGGAAGAAAATACAACGCAATTGTATCGAGAGCTTAGTAGTTCTACGACAGCAAGACAAGGTGATGATTTCCCAGGGCGTTTTCAGTCTCGACTTCATCTGCTACATGTTTTGAATTAAGCTTACACTTGCGTTTGGGGCTGTGTGCTAGAAACACGGGTTCATTATTCCTTGAAATAATGATACTCAAATCTTCTTCCATTTTGTTTCCGTTACTTGTTTTTTTATGTTTAGGTATACTTGTTTATGCTATAACTGTAATCATAAACAAAAAAAACTCTAAAATTTACTATAAAAAATAATTTTCTTAAAACTAGGAACGTGCCAATATCATCATCATCATCATCATACT
>LGAG01000351.1:393242-439713 GCA_001278395.1 Lerema accius | reverse complement strand
GTTCATTATTCCTTGAAATAATGACACTCAAATCTTCTTCCATTTCGTTTCCGTTACTTGTTTTTTTTTGTTTAGGTATACTTGTTTATGCTATAACTGTAATCATAAACAAAAAAAACTCTAAAATTTACTATAAAAAATAATTTTCTTAAAACTAGGAACGTGCCAATATTTAAAATAAAATGATAACAGACATAATTATGCAAGAGTAGAGTAGATCTCTTTACTTAAGCTTCGCATGATCGCCATTGTTATAGCTAAGTGTCTTGGTCGAACAATATTTTTTGAAGCTGCGACGTGTTTATTTTTCTCATGCCAGTTTAAGGATGACGAATTCCCAGTGCGTGGCACTGGTGCGATTTAATCTAAACACGATTTGTGTTGACAAGGCTCTGAAAATGTATTCGACTTTGTGACAAACGGTTATCTTAGACAACGAATACATTTTCAATGTAAAAGTACATTTTGATATTGCACGTATTACAAAAAATGGGCCATCAAAGCGTAAAAGCTCACATTACCGGAATAAAATGTTAATTGCTGATCAATAATAAATATTTTTTGGATGTATTCTTTAATTTAAACAGAAACCTGTAAATATATATTTTACAGTAGGGTGTTGATTTCCCAAGTGTCTCGGCAGGTATTGACATAAGATGACGAGGTTCGGTTGCAATATCGTCTAGACAAATAGTCTTTGCTTTGTACCAATTTGTTTTCTATATCCAAGAGAAATATGATAAGATTGTTTTCATTTTTCACAGAGATAAGAATTCGAACGCTATACATTATCAAGTTAGACTAATATATAATACACAACCTAAACTAGTAGGTTTAGCAGCATATACATTATAACCCAAAAGTTTGTCAGAATATGGTCATTTTAAACTAAAACACAGAGTGACCGGATTTCTACTCTTTATATAAAATTTACTGAATAGAAATTGGCATCAGTCGTCACTGAATCGAATGTAAATAAATGAGCTGAATAAAACCGCCCTTCGACTAATAAAATATTTTCAGATGCAAAGATGTAACTAGTCAATATATAACATCAATATACGATATGATAAAAAATATCGCTTAACATTATGAAATAATGTATAAAACAAAAAATAAATATTTTCATTTAGATTCAGAGAAGAGATCGCCCTAAGAGGTGTCGAAATAAAGATAGGCTTAAGACTTGGAATTTGAAATTAATTCATCAATAGTTATAATTTTAATATGCAATAAAAAAAATTTAATATCTAATTGTATCACTTATTCTCACAACTCACGCATCTTTTGTAGGTTATCTAAACTCCCACTTTACGAAATCAGAAATGTAAGACGTAAGTAATTTAAGATGTCTTTTAAAACTGTACGATTAATGTAGTGCAATAAATAATGACGTGTCACAATCTCGCACACCCTGCAGCGACGTCGATTTCAATCACCGGCGACCGTGCCGAGTGGGTGTTAGTATAAAGAAAATAAATGAAGAGTTCCTCACAAGTCGTTGAAATATTCCGGCAGCGCACGAGCTCGCTGCAGCCGCCGCCGCGCCGCGCCGCACTCGCGCGGTAATCAGCTTTTGTGCGCGGTAATTGGGTGTCTGAGCTGCCAACCGAAGCATTTATTCCCGATAAATTGAAAACTGCTTTGTGACTGGAATCAGCCGAAGCTGCGGGTAGCCTTTTTCTATCTTCACAGACGAGCTTTTCACGATCGAACTTGATCATTTCGACAGTGTATACGCTCGGCTTACGAGTATAAGGTACCGAGCGACGTTCAGCGTAATAGACTTTTGGAGTGAAACTGTTACTATGAGTATTATGTACCTATTCTGTTTGACTTTATATTGGTTCTAAAACGTAAAAGCGTACGGATTTCGAAACTTTACCACCTTTTAATACTAGCTATTTGCTCGTGCAGGTCTAGTGTTCACCTATCTACGAGTATATGTATACGTAAACATGTGCGAGTACATAAATTTACTTGCTCTTAAGTTATATTAATACGCTTTATATGTATATAAAAGTATCTACAAAAACCATTTCATATTAAATTGTTAACATAAAACCAACTTAATTTAAGTAATACTTAACATACATTTTGCTTAAAACCCACGTTTTCAGGAGGAGCCGTGTAATTAAGATATTATATGAAATTGTCATAATGCTAGTAATAGTCTCGCTAATGAAAATATTGTGCTGTTAGAGATATCCTCCCTCGCAATTGTAAGGCCCTTACCGTTGTATCTACGGCTGGAACGGCGCCATTTACATATTTTAATAAAATAATATCGCAACTGAATCGTAACTGAGAACTTGATTTAAGTTCTTACCGCGATGAATGTAAATTCGCCACCGCCGCTGCCGCAATTCCAGATTTCAATTCTGGAGTTAATGGCAACCGTCGTGGACCGACGCTCGTCTAATATTTGCGTTACTTCCGGAGACTCTGTTAGCGATGGATATTGAATAAATTAGTTCCAATGAGTTGGAATACCACTATCCATTGTCCGGTCGTAGCGTCGCGATCGAAACACCTACGAAAGATCTTTAGGGTCTCCGTTTATATCATACAATATCTGGTAGGCGGTTCACGGCGTCGCTTGGCCCTACTAAGCGTGCATTAATATTGTCAATAGTTGGAGTTAGTGGAAGTGAAGTACGTGTTCCGCCTGCCGCTATCTACGGCGCAGCTTGCGCGGTGAATTCGAATGGCTTCCCACACCGCGCCGCGCCCGACCGGCTCCCACCTTGAGCCCCCACCCCGTAACGCCCCATAAACTCGCGTCTTAATTTTAACTTTATTTCTTACCGCTACTGTTCCAAGAAAATTAAGTGTGAACGTACCTCTAAATAAATTTATGACGAGAAAAGCAATATTAAATTATGTTTTAATATGTTGTGTGTAATGTACATCGATGTCGTATCTATTGATCCGGTAAATCGTTAAAATAAGAAATATAATGTTAAGAGTCAAATATTTGTTTCTTGTCTGTACAAAGTTATCAAATAATGAAATTCCCTTAGAAGTAAAGATCCCTTAAACTTTTCCTAACGTTTCTGACTACTTCACAAAATAATTTATTTTATATACAGTTAAAGCAAATTTTCCGAGAGTCTGACATAGAAACAGCAACAAATATGTACATTTACCCACCTTTGTAGGTTTTTTCGTATAGTAAATTTCTCTTTCTGCTTTTGACCCAGAAATGTGTGCCAATCTAATTTGAGATGTTATCCTGCTACAGTATATATTATTATCTTGTTCAGGTTTTTCCTTGATATTCTCAAGCAGTACTCGTCGCTAGGAAACTATTTAAACGAATTGAAATCAGGGATTTTATTTGATTTATACGACGACGTTCCGAAGACGACGCGCGACGCTTCGACGTTGGAAACCTGCCGCAATCGCTGCACTGATCGAAACGTCGAGATGCATAAATTAAATAAAATCTGCGATTTCAATGCGTTTCAATAGTCGCATTTTCCATCTACTGCACGAAAGGATTATTGAAATCTCGTTAAATATTGAGTCTATGGTTCCATTTCCATTTGGCCTCAAGACGAATAAGCCACTACATCACGGATCTCTCCTTATAAATAAGGAGGCCTACAGCAAGGCTTAATCCTCCTTACCGAAAGTTTCTAATAGTTACACTGTTGTCTTTTTATTTTTTTTGTCCAATTATTATCAGTCCAGTAGAAATGTGAACATAGTAGTCTGTACAGTACAACCATTATCTGGCTTTGACGCATTTTACTAGCCGTAAAAGATAATATCAGAACGTGACATAGCTACTACGAGTGTGAAACATGTCCCTAACAAACATTGTTATTGTAATGTAATTCAGATAGCTTTTTGGTGGTATATATCAGAATAACAGATATATACGGTATCAAGTAACTAACATTTAATTTCTATAGGTCAGTAAGCAAATATACGTTACATTTAAAACAATGGGCCTCTGGGCCCTGATTAATTTTGTCTATTTGTGTCTAACCAATTAAATTTTGAGCTTAAAATATTTATTTTTAGCACTTACCCTATAGATTGAACCAACATTCATAATTTCACGAAATTCTTTACATCGTAAAAAAAAACATAACTTTCTTCAATAACATAAATTTAGTGTTAAAACAACGTTAAATATATTAAAATTATTGAAAATCATTTCTCTGGCCATCGTTCAATGTCGTGCAACATATTGAAGGTTCAAGGGATTTAGATAGCATTTCTTTTGGCGCCCCTTCAAATCCTGCCATTTGACTGTTCTCGTAAATCATGCATAGTGAGAGGTTGAATCAGAACGCTGGATTTCGTAGCTACTCGTTCAATTGCTTGCTTATGAATGACACTTTTTCGAATGTCGTCTCTTATTTGTGAACTTGGCACAATATGTACTTGAGTATGAGAGAAAACATGAAGTAAAAATCTACCAAGAATTTATCAAGTAATTGCGAGGCTTAATTAGGTTTGTTTTACAAACGTTTGAAAGAAGAAAAACATAGCATCGCCCGCTTATACTGTGTGTTCGCAACCTAAAGCTCCGAACACCGCACAATAGCGATTATTGGGGCAATCGTAGGCGTCCTATGCCGTGCCCCAGACGAGCCCCGCGATGCAAATAAAATTCAGAGGAACCCAACGCCGGACAGCGATGCCCCTCGTTATTATTCGGCTCTCGCGGAATTGCTTTTATGTCCTTAATGGAAAAGTGAGATATTTACTTCGGGTTTTTAAAGACCTTTCCTTTACATTTTTATACACATAAGTCACTGCTAAAATTATTCAAATCCATCGTGATTGTAAAGAAAATTTACAATTTATTGCGCAAGTAATAACATTTAACAATTTTATTATAGGTGGCATAATTGTATAGAATGCAATTACAACCAGATAAGCAAATGTTATTGAGGTAAGTGGCTATAAATAACGCTTACTAGTTTCGCCAGTTGGTGCGAACTGCCCCTTTAATTATGAAAATGTATGCGGAGCACATGAAAGTTTGTGCAATTATGCCATAGCCGCCACCACCCGTGCAGCGGCCAGCCACGTCCTTAACTACCGAGCGCTGGCTCTACACCACTATTCAATTACCTACAGCGTTCTACGAGAAATTTTCAAGATGGCCCCGTTACTATTCCACATAAAATACGGCTACGGAGAGATCTGAAATTTCATACTCGTACCAGTTACCTTATGCAGTAGAGTGCTCTTACGAATGTACATATCATAATTAGGCAATTCAATTTTATCAACATTTTTTTATTTAATGAATTCTTGCAAAATACATACAGTATGACAGTAATATCTAAATTATATATTTTTCTAACTTCCTTTTTGGTTTTTACTTCCAGTGATTTCCAGCATTAATTAGTGTACGCTGCTACATATGCAGTTAGTATTCAAAGCACACGCCAACGCTCTAAAGAGATTTTAGCAAAAGAAATAGTCGTTAGTATACAGAAATATAGGCTAATGCCAAAGTGGGAAACATGCGCATTCAAATAGTTGCTTATCCGTTTCAACCAACGTATGTGGAAAAGCAATTAAAAGATATCCAACGATCTCCAAGTGCGGTTACAATTGCCATCATCTCTCAAAAGAGAACAAATGAACAAACTGTCCATATCATCTCGGGGGCAAAGTGGTATATTATTTAGACAAGTCGGGGTCAATTATGCGCCCATAAATTTTTTAGTGATGCGCACAAATTGTCGATTTGTACGATCTGACGGATGGTCTCAAGACTGGCGCCGGCAAATGAGCACACGATAAAATTATCGTTAGCGGTAACGACATGAATAAATGCAATAGGGTGGTTCGCATCCGCTATAGAGCAAGAGTAGCGAATAGCGATCCAGCACGAGATACTCCTCGGAATATTTGTGACGATTCCACATGCAATCAGACCGCACGTCTTTTCACTCGGTTGCCATATTGTAGATACGCTACATCGCTCAACGTTGCATTTCAATGAGATTTTATTGCGGCGCATTATAATATGTCACATATATGCGAAAGGAATATGTATTAAGCTCCTTTATACCTCTACATACACGTTATGTTCGTCGATATCGTTAACAAAATGTTCGTTTATTTCCAGTAAATTTGAATTTGCTAAATAAACTTGTATTCGTTGCTGTTCGCAGGCAATTTAGTTGAGGTTTTAAACAACTATAGAATCATCCAAATAGCACTGATCTGCATCATTATTATTCCCCTAAACGTTGCTATTGCCACGTCAAATTTCGAAAAGCTGTGGATCACCAATTGATGTAAATAGCACATGTAACTGTCGAATTAAAGCGCTTAAGTACCTTTGTGGTCCTGATCATTACCAAAATGTACGTAATGAGCTACAGCTACTATTATTTAAATACAGTATTCGCGTGTAATTACGGCACTCGCTCGTAAACCAGAACCACGTTGACCATGCAATAAATATCTGCAAAACGGGCTCTAAATTATTGTTCGCATGAGACTTAAAGTGCTTCAGCCGATCGTTATATTTGTAAGATATCCAATATTAGACATCTAATGATATCCAGTCATTTGATAACCAAAATGGTAGTTGTTAATTTTAGTTGATAATGATATCTCATAGCCTGATACCCATTTGTTAACTTATTCCGTAATGCAAAAGTTAAAAAGTGACAAAATCCTACTTGCCGTAGTTGAGTAAAAATTGCTAAAAAATTGATCTATTGATTTTAAAGCACTTGCCACGATGCTATAAAACCTGTTTAAATATGACTAGAAAGTTACATAGGTAGTAGTAGTTTCTATCTATGAACCGCATAATAAAGGCTTTAATTTAAACAAAAGGGGTAATGTAGTACGTCCGCCCAAACTACTGTTTGCTTTGATTTACACCGGGCCGCTGGCGGGGCGTTGGAAGTTTTAAACGTCACGCATTTATGATGAATACTCGCAATTTTCTCGCGGGAGCACCGAGTTGATAGCTGTGCCTCTGTGACACTGTCGTGTTTTATAACGCGGTAGATACGTGTAATGAAGTTAAAAATGTGTCACCTTAATGAGTCTGCCGCTTGGTAAACGTTGATAAAAACATTTCAATAACAAACATGTGTTAATTAATGATGTTTAATTAAGTTCCCTTACCTTAGCGATATGTATATTTTCTGTGTGTAAATAATACAAATACCTAATTACTCGTAATTATAATATCTTAAAGGAATGCTAGTACAAGCTGGTTTAGAAAATAGTTACAATTGCAAATCGTGTCACCTTCAATTCACGTTGAACCTTCAACTGTGAGCATAATTTTATTGATAACTTAAAAACAATATAGCAGCATATTGTCAGAATTTCACTAAGCTGTTATTCAAGCTATCTAAGAATCTGATAAAAATCTTTTCTCACCCTCGTAGATTAGTCGAGTATGTGATGTAAGCTCAGTGTTCACTTGTCGGAGGGACAGAGTCGTGAGTCGTTGTCGGTGTCGTTGTCGTGTCACGTGATCGCCGCGTCTTCTCGCCCCGCCCAAGCCCGGGCTGTAATCGCGTCGTCATCACGAGTAGGCTCGGCCCGTGTCGCTCCGCTACACTACTGCCATAAATCAGTCGACACCGTGTGATGGATGATACATTCACTACAAAAAAACTATATCTAATTTAGTCGCAGCCCGGCTCTCTACGTTTTACCGTTTTGCCTATCAGCTTTAGGATTGTAGGTGTTTGTAAATTATGCAGTATTATTTTAGTGAATGGATATATGTATAGGTAAGCTACAATGATGATTGGGATAACTAGCTAGTTGCATTAAATTTAAATTAGAAAATATTAAATACGTTAATTTTAGTTTGGGGATGTACAGTGTTCCAAAAATAGTTTGATATGGTAGTAAAGTCTAGTAAATAAAGTCTTTCCTAAGAGTCATGATACAATCTCGTGTTAAAGACTTACGAGTTTCCTATTTGAATGGTAGAATAGGTTATGCTTAAAAGCTGTCATTTTCATTAAGGCGCTAAAAAGTTGAGATAGCCGACAACAAAGACCTAATAATTTCCCCCCGGGAGTGCTACCATCCGGGGAGCGTTGGAATCGAAGCGACCCGTGCCCTCCCGGCGCCTTGCGGGCGGCTCTAGCTAACTTTTATTATTTTTGTAGCGCTTGCGCTGTTTTTGTTATCGCAAATGGGTTCCGTTACTCCCCTACTTTTAATAACTAGTAGTTATTAGTTAAAACTATGAACTTTGACGTGGCCGCAAGCTTGTACAACGTTATAATATATAAAATCTTAGTGTACGTGTGGTTTGTCACTGAAAACCTCAACTAATCCGATTCGAATAAAAATGTGTCATTTAGAGGGTCGGCCTCACTAAAATAATTATGCTCCAGTTGCTTTACGTTTTATTTGTTTTAGGAAAACAATAGTTCGAACACTACCCTATTTGCGATTCTTAACATGTTTTGACTTGTTCGAAATCACAGTACCAAGTCATTTATGGCGTCGTTATACTGACTTTGCCACAGCGACTAGTATTAAGGCAGATTGTCCGTTGCTCAGTAAGTACAATCGTATGTCCAGCGGCGAGGACAGCGGCGGGGACAGCGGCGAGGCAGCGGCCAACGTATTGAAAATGCACACCCGCTCGTTAAGCGCGGGCGGCGGTTGCGGTCCGACGCGTGACGTCACGTCCGAAGCGCTCGGCCGCCCTCATTAGCATACATTATATTCGCCATTACGCCCAGCACCGCTTGTGGCTTTTTGTAATATTTTTGATGATACACCCACGAGGACATAATAAATAAAGCGATACTAGCGGCAGCTGCTGCTTAACATTTAATTGGCTACGACCAACCATAATTGAAAGGGTTCAAGATTAAATAAGTATGTGTGTTTTTTCCGCGCGTGGTAAGCAATGAGTATAGGCAGCGACGCGGTGAGACTGCATGTTACTCATGGCGCTCAATAAAGCACTTCCAGAAAGATCCAATGATTTCAATGGCAACATAAAATGAAAACATACAGGAATCGATCATTCATTAAATTAATTGATTACCCAATTAAGAAGATAGCTCATAATGATTTTGATACAAACAATACAAACCTCCTGTACAGTCATATGGAGTTATTATTTACCACGTAATAAAAAGCTAGTGAACAATAAGTAACATCCGATCGAGCGCAGTTTTTCGGGATACTGTTAATTTTTAATAAGCTGCCGTAATTGCGTAGCATGCCGTCGCGACACGTAAATCACTAGGCTGTCGGTCACCGAACGAAGCTAATATTTGCATATCGCGATTGATGCGAAGCAATCAATACTGCAAATAATGGCATTGTCATATAAAATCTACAAATACGATTGCACGTGGCTCTCGTTATTAACAATATTAATTGTTTCGATACGCCGGCAATAAATTTTAAATAATGTGATTGTTTTTGTATGGATTCTATATAAATTATCGACGATTACGACTGCATATTATTGCGTATCATGATGGTGGACATCGGTTTATGTACATGCTGTTTGCGTTAAATATGATAAAATCCATAATAATAATGAAACAGCGTGCCTGTATAAGATATTTTTTTAAATACATAGCACTGAAAAGTTTCGCACGGAACAAAAATACACTCATTGTGCCACTAAAATAAGAAAGTAGGCTTTTTGTAAAGCGACGCAAGGGCTGCTCACTGATGTAATGTAAGTTCATTCAAAAAACACCCCCAGAGAAATGATAACAAAAACACAAGGAAAAACAAAGACATCCGAGAATCATCAATAACAGACATTTCTTTTATACTGTACGCGAGTAACAGATCATTAAACAATATAAAAACATACAAACAATCGACTTTATCTAGTATGTAAATAAATTTTACCGTGATTTTCTTGCTAGCATGCCAAAAGGTGACACTCAAAAAAAAAATTAAATATCAGTCAATCCCTTTGACATATTCGAATAACAATAAAAATCCTATTATTCGATTTTTTTTTACGTTACGCGAATGTACGGCATAGTCAAAAATCGAACTCAAAACCTTTCGCTTACCAGGTAAAATTCCTACCGTCATAGCTTCAAGGTAACTTGGCAAAAATGCCGACTAAAATAAATTGAAATACGTGCTGTATTCTGTATTCATATTATAAACTACTTCCAATTAGAGACTATATTGTACAGAAAGTTACTTGGGACAACAAAAGCACATTACGTGCGTGAACAGTTTAATTTCCGTCGCACTCGCTGAGCTCAAAATGAAACTTAACGTTTGCGTTAACGCGGCTCGTGCGCTCTACGGTATTGACATTGTACAGTAAAACCATTTACTTTCTGTCTTACAATTATCTGCAGCGCTCCTGTTTTAATTATGGCCATCAGTTTCTCTTTTGTATGTAATAAGAAATGTAGAGAATTTCATAAATTAAGATAAGTAAATATATTTCATACGAGAGAATGCCAATCTGTTTTCTACCTTCATATTTGCGAATAATACTGAAGCGTATCTATGATAATTATTAACAGATTATAAATGATGCATGTACTGTTAGAGACTAGGAAATATAGAAGATAATTATCCTTTGTACGCTAGGAAACAGAACGTTATACGATAATTATGCATACTACAGAAACATAATTTCAGTTGTTGCAATGCTAGGAATGAACATTGTCTATTATAACGTGCTCTCTGCGTCTACAATTCAACTAACTGTGAACTGTCTACTGTAAGCCGAATAGCGTACTAAGTTTAATACAGTAGATACATAGGTACATTTACATCTATAGAATTTGTAGGTTATGTAAACGTAGCCCACATTTACTTTACATAACGATTGTAAACTTGATTAATACCGTTTATATTGCAAAATGTTATCGACCTACGACCTATCAAATATCGACCTACGTACAATAACTTACATATTCGTTTTGCACATGCCTCATTACGGAGGAAGCAACGTGGGCTTCGAAACAATATCATAAATATTTTTATAAGCGTCAGGATACAGACGCAAAAGCTAACACCGCACAAAAGCGACGCAATCAAAATAACACATCGGCGGCGGTGCGCCGTCCAAATTGCTATGTCAAAGTATTCTCGTCCTGATTGCTCCATTCTGTTCTGCTTTGCTCATGAGGCTACGTTAGCTCTACAACGTTAGCTCTTTTCAAGTGTCATCGATACAAGGAAATTGGATACAGTCTCGTTAACGTTGGAATGACAATACCCTTTCGAAGTTAATCATTCACGTAAATTGAATCACGTTTATTTCCTAAACAGCCAGGCAGTACGCAACAAATTAAATAAACTTTGCCAACTTAAGTATCTGTATTTCAGTATTATGGTAGATATTAATAGCAAAATAAGAAAATCAATAAAGCTTTCGACTGACTTTGTATTTGTTTTAATATAACCGTAATTGGTTCCTTATAAACTCAGATTCAAAATTTTTCATTGGTATTAAGATCATAAGCTAGGTATTACTATTTGGAGTGAATTATACTAATTGCTAATGTCTGTAGGTATTGTGTAATGTGGCATTATCATGAGGGTAATGCTAACTATATACTGAGTAAAGGCCTTAACCCAATACTGAGCACTGGTCTTTACTCGCAATTGACGAGGTCTGGAGCATATTCCACCATGCTGTTCCAGTGTGGTTTGGTGGAGAGATTAATAATAAGCATATAATACTTTTTGTTCGTTTTCGATATTTGTCTCGTGTAAGTGATTTGTTATTCAAAAGCTACTCGTATGTACACGTATAAGTAACATAGTTGCTACCTAAAAATACGTACAAAATTAAAAGTTATACGCCGTATAAAAAGTTGTAGGGCGATATAACTCACTCAGTTCTTGCACGGTAAAGTTTTATGATGAATATATTTTTACATGCACCACCTGCTCCGCGTACTGTAAACTTCGTTACAAAAGATGTATGTGTGCGAGCTGCACGTGACCACATTATGTGTGACGACTGTTTTGTTGGCCAAAATTTTATTCTTTTGTCAACATAAAGATGTGCTTTTGATTTTCGGCGTCGCTCGAGGTTGTACAAATCTGATGTTTAAAATTTGTTAAGTCGGATAAAGTTCTTCTGATAAACGACTTGACAAGTCCTTTGCACTGTAAAAAGTACTTGTAATGAAGTCCGAACTTCAATTGTGAGAAGACATCGATGTATACTAATGGATTGCAACTATTACAGACGGCTTAACGTGCTATTTGAACCACGGAGGCATGAAATTTACAATAGCTCGGTCGATTGTCGACTGTGTCCATTAGTCCATTACCAAGTTCTCACGAATCGTACTACCTACAACACCGCCTACCCAGTGACGGATTGAAATTGGTTTAAAGCTTGACGACTTTTTAAAATGTCCTTGATTACGTAAGCAACTAGTGATACTTTCATTTTAATTATTAATTTATGTATCTCTAGATTCAACCTACATTTTGGCGAGAGAACATTGCGGAAAATGTCCCTGTACAATTGCAATATTTTATAATTTCGCACGTAGTTTACACATTCTTATTCAAAACAACAACATTGTTCAGTGAAAGGCACGATGGCATACCCACGAAACACTACAACCTATTATTTCACAGCTTTCGGGGACATTTGCGAAAGTCCGAACCACAACACAACAAAGAATTTCGAGAACAATTTTCATATCTTGTCATTACAATTTCCACTTGCTCCCTAATTACTCTGTTCTCTACATATTCTCTACATAATATAATTGGAAGGTACTCTATATACCTATACACAGTCTGTGCGTCATCATCAATCAATGTATCGTTTAAACTATTTAGTTGCGTCGAAATCTCTCGGGTTGTTCCTACTCAATCGTGTGATTGATCGCGTTGTTTGGCTGTGACAACGGAAGCTTATTTCAGCTATCCGTGTATGATGTGCCACTATTGAGATTTCTAGACGTAATGTTTGTGGTTTAGTGCCAGATATTTACTACGTTTATTGTGACAAACATAGATATACTCGTAGAAGATAACGAAAACTTGCAACCCTGTTAATAACATTTAAATATTCACACAAATACTAATTGAAGAAGTGCTAGAGGAGTAATATTGACAAATTTTACTATTGCAAATTTTGATTTCCGTACAATATCTTACAGAAGTTATCGAATTATGTTTGATATGTTCATAAAAGTCCAAGTCCAATGTCCTAATTTACATCATTAGGATTTTCAATCTCATCTAGAAAATGTATATTACATTGTATAAAACGTGGTCCCAAGTGCATTTGCAATACATATACAAATGCAGGTATATAAAATCGTTCGATTACAGCCTAAGATATACTTTCTGATATTTGACGTTGTACAACATGAATAAGCAAATAGGGCGCAACGAGCGTGCTCGACTCAAGCACCGTCTGAGTTAACGGCCTGTTCGACGTAATTCGATTTCTGCTCGTCGCTTTACAGCCTCTTACGAAAATGACCAGATGAACAGGTCACGGCGCGAACGTAGCGTTTAATTTGCCGCGGCAGAAATTAGACAAGTTAACGATTAGGTACCGCTTTTCGACTTATTCACTTTTGAACATAAAATATATTTTGTCGTGTCAAAATTTTTCTAGATGTCTATCGTAAATTAGTTTTTTTTTAGATATCTTGAATATTATTAAACAATATTGTGTAAGTTCTGCAAAACCTTTCATTTTTAAAAAGAACACGTTGCATAATATTCTACTCCAAGTATGTATTGTTTGATGATTAATATTCGGTACTAAAAATGTAAATAATTTGTAAAAGGGTAATAATACCATCCATTTGTTTCGCGGTGATTGAACCAGTAATTTCGATGAAATATCCATCAAATATAGACAGGAAGTTAAAAGCATTATCCCTGGGAATTGTGAAACATTTATTTGTCGAAATCGAACTATAGAGCTAACAATACTCTTCTCGCTTCCGCTAGAAACAATTTCATTTGGCTCATGGTCCTTTCAGATCGTATGTAACAATGAGTTTAATCCTATTAAAGCGGACACACATTGTGCCAGAATTGTAGCGCGGTGGCTTTGGTCTGTCGCCGGTCTCATCGGCCCACTGCACCCACTAACCGGAACCAGACCTTAAACAGAATTAAACATGGTTTAATTTCCCTGCCGAAGCGTCGCTGAAAAAGCTCCGCCTAGTTGAAACACAACTGTGCCGGGAGGAAATAAAATAGCACGGGAAGCGATGCGGGCGTCGGACGAAGCGATTATGCAGTCGAGAATAATGGCCGCCGGTCCACATGCACGTTTTTGTTTGTGGTCTGTGACGCGATTTATACGCGAATTTCTACCATCGCTGAAGTGAGCACTATTCACAATAATTGCTTTGAACGAAATTCCCTCGCACGTATCTTTTGTTTCAGTTCACGTTCCATGTTTCACGTGGTAACTTGAAGTTTGTGCGACCATGTGGTACGATGTGCGCGGCGCGGCGGCGCTCGAGTGCCGCGATAGTGCCGTGCTCTGGACACAATACGACAAATGTGACCAAACGTTCCCCATTCACTTTGAATTATACGTGCAATTTTTTTCATTTTACTTTTTAGTTTTCTGTAACATAAAAATGTTACATTTTATGTACGAGTTCCTATTTCTCTCGGTTGTATTATTGTTATTGTACCTAAAAGCTTTTGTCGCTAAAGTATTTTTTTAAACTTCAATAAAGTGGTAGAGGTGTTATTGACTAATCCAAGCGATAAAAGGTCTTAAATTCTCCGTCAAAATTTTTGAAAATTCTTAAAAAAAAATATTAAGATTTAAGTTTACTTTATAGTTACGATCTAACATTTAAAAAAAATGGCAGCGAATTTGCTTTTTTTACTCGTATGCTTACAATTTACTTTATAAGTGAGTCGTAATTTCTATAATTCATTCCATAATCAGCGGTATCAACTGAACCAAGGCTTTATTACGTTAAAACGTATCATAAATTATGACGTAAATTTAAATTAAACTAACTAAATTTAAATTAACTGGATAAAGTGAAATAAACTGTGCCCTCAAAATTAACATTGCATCAAACTTTATGTTCTTTGACTATTAATTCGGAAATACATTAAAGTTGATACTTATATGTATAATCGAATAGTAAGAGAACAAAGATACCAGAATTACCAATTCATATTGTTCAGAGACAACATTGAGCGAATACGGCCAACCACAAAACAGTCACTCGCGTTACACCCAGGAGAGTAATGTACTAGACAATGCTGCAAACCGTCCTTCATAGAAAAATATGACACTGTACCTATTTGTATCATATAAAGAATGCTCTTTTATTATATCATACGGGTCTCTTTATACAGTAGTAAAAAAGTAAAACATATTAAAACATTTTTTAGATTACATTCGTTTGATTATATTGTTGTTAAGATCCCGCATATTCAAAGGAAATATGAATGTTTGTAACTCTGAATCCTGTTCATCCTTTACAGAAACATGGCTGATTATTGAAAATCTAAAGCTGAAACCATAGTAACGTAGTAAAGTCAACTATCGGAAGTTTTCACATTTAAACAGATGCTAATAATTGCCAATAAAGAAGCATAACGTGTTCTCCGAAATATAGAAGGGGTCATGATAAATTTCTACCTTGATTATCCATTTATGTGCCAACCACGTTTGACGTTACAAACATTGCGTAGATCGTGTACATTCCCCGCTTTACCCAGATCACTACGGCTTACATTTCTGATACGTATTCAAAAGTACGCTTGCTTTCTATTTATTAATATTATACGACATAATTTCTATAAAAACAAGCCTTGGAAAACATTGCGACTTTTATAGTCTTAGTCAGCCTTATGTAGGTACATGATTTTTGTTATAATGTTATCTAAATTAATACATTTCTAATTTTTTTATTGTCACGCACAACCTAAACTGTGTTCGTTTACTATCCTCTTGTTCGTTGGTCTATTAGTCATTTTTGTTTTTTGCCAAGTGATTTGTTCGACGCAACGCAAGGATTACTTTACGGCATCGGTAAAAGAGTTCACTGCCGTTAAATCTGCCATAAACAATAAAATTTGCATTTATTGGTCGTCGTGAGCGTCGTAAATTCACGGGGAGCGAGCTGCCAATGACATTTTGAGTGAATGTCTGGTGCTATTATCCAGAAACAGCGCAGCGAATACTGGCACTTAGTGAGCTCACCGATGTGCATTAATTGAAATCACCAGTCGATTGAAGTCAGTGACGGTAGCGCGGGCGGGGGCCGCGATGTCGTGGCTCTGTGTGCCAATTATTGTCATTTGTTCACTCGACCACTCGATATTATGCCCCTTCGGTCAATCAGTTCCCGTCTACGCGTTCATATTGCTACAATAACTGCAATATATCATAAGCTTCTTTGTCAAGTTTTGTTCGATAACTTGTTATAATTGATATTGAATACCGTATAGCTCACTCAATTCGCTCAATTTTTTCCATTTATGACGGATATGACGATGTTAACTCGAGCAATTCCATGCAAACAAGAAACAAACTTTGCACTCTCGTTCGCGCGAGTCGGCGTGTAAGTAGGTGCGTAAGTCCTATAATAATTCAAAGAGCGAGTGGTAGTAATGTTGAAAATTTCTATACCGCAGAAACTTTGTATCCTTTGAGTTATTTGTACACACTAAATTTTGATCTTACAGTAAAATTATTGGATACAAGGATAATGTTTGAAAATAAAATAAGCATTGCATTTAAAAGCATATATTCACCTTCATTAATATCTCAAATAATAAAGAGATAGCACGACTTATTAAGTTCCAAAACAGCATGAGTGTACTAGGGATTTAATATCGTATAACCGAGAGAAGTAAAATATCAAGCAAGAGAATAATATAATGATGTTGAGAAAGGCGGGCGGCGGGTGTTCGCCGGCGCTGCGGCACAATGGCAGCGATGGCGGGCGATGCGGCGACGGAACCGGATAGCGCCTATTGCCGCTCGCTGCCGATAAGAGTCGCGGAGCCGCACCCGCGCTACACCGACGCCTGCTCCTGATTTATGTACGACGTGTCTCCTTTTTAATGAGTCAGTAAGAAGATATCTCCCCGTTCACTACGATAAATTTCCGCGAACAGACTCGCCGAAATGCCTCCGTGTCGATATCTGCAGAACGGACGCAGTCCCATTCCGTTAATCTGCCGAACCGAACGGCGTATCGCGTATATAAGTTGTGCTTATCTCGGGTAATGGCCGTCTATCTAGTTGATCTGCCGCTTTTATTTATGGCCATGTTTTCCTTTACACGCTCCTTCCAATTTGTGGAGAGTGAAAGGGATTGTTATGAGGCTGCCATGTTTCATAGCAATAAACATGTGTATCCAAAATAACAACATTAACAACTTCCCTATATCTCTTGTTGTTTCATGTTACCTACTATCGTATTCTTTGCCTTGAACTCAGTGTTCCTACTAAATTAAATTATTCCAGGCCAAACACTAAAATATGCAGCGATTTTTCATTATATTTTTGAATCGAGATAACATGTTTAGTTATAAGTTTGTAAGGGTCATATTACATAGTAATGTAATCAATACAATATTCTAAACGAAAATTAATTTATTCATGAAACAAGAAAATTAAGTGAACTTCGTACAGTCAATAAATAACTACCTCAACGACGGTTCCCAAATATACATATTTGAGTGTAAAAATGTATAAGTATCGATAGAGTGCAGAGTACGGGTCAGTCTGGCGGCTCGTGGGCGGTTGTTGCGTGTCCCCTCGTTACCGAGCCGTACCGTGCTCGTTCTATGTAAGTAGTGCGTTCATCCTGCTAAATTTATTGCCGCTTTTATATCAGCCGTTACAGAGAGGTCCCCTTTCGTCCGTATCGGCTCGCGCGGAGCCCAGCTTAGTGAAGTCGCAATTACGTTTTACCGGCTTTGACTCAAGCGGAGGCGACTTTTGCCGTCCATCGAATCGTAATGGAATTAGCGTTCCAGAGTTCTTTTAATTTGTGTCCTATCCTTGTCCTAAACGAATCTTCGTTCGGTCGAACGGAAAAGTCAAATGTTTTTTTTACGTTGCCTTCCGTTGGGTATTCGTTCCACTTATAAAAGTGGAAAATAGTAGATGGTTTTCGCTTAACAAATATTTGTGTTCTTGATTATACAACTAAAATGCGTAGGTGAGGATATAATGAAGAAGATAAAACACCTGGCTATTAGTGTTCGGTTTATTTTGTAAAGTTTAATTTATAATGTAAAGCTTTTCGTGTCGCTCTTCACAAATCTATTCTTCGTTAAAAATATTAAGTACCGTAGTTTTTATCAATCATAAATAACAATTCAACTACATATCTCCAACTACAATCTACATTGAAGGTTATCTACTCTGTGGTTGCAGTTTAATTAACTACGAAACATATCCTATTACGTAGCTATCAAATATCACTGATATAATTCTGGCTAATTGAATTTATTACCAACCGTAACATTCACAAAGGACAACGGGATAATAAATCACAGTATCGTTCATATATTGTGAAACTTTTAGATAAGATAATTTATATAGTTTCGTAATACAAAGATATCAATTAATATATTGGTATGAGTTAATGATAATGAAATGTCTTCTACATGATATATTTTTACAATATATACTAGCTTGTCTAATAGACGTTGTTCTGCAATAATAAATTTCAATATTTTTATGGATCTGATAAACAAATTCATTTGACTGATAAAGATACAGTGCAATACATAAAATAAATTTTAGTTAAAACATTAAAAGAACTTTAAGTATTATAGCATAGATGATAATAGTTACATCACCGAATATAATCACTAACCATTATTAGTATCAGTCTAGAATATCTCAAAATTACATATTACGTACGATATATCTCCACTTAGCGATAACTACGAGCGAGATAGAAGGCCGACAAATGCAGATGTCGCTCAGCGTCAACGTTTTTGGCAGTTCATATTAATTTGTATGAGAAAAGTGATGTGACCTCATCAACACATGCGACATGCGTATTCGCCGCGTGACATTTGTTACAATGAATTGGCAAGTGTCGCTGTTTTCAAATGACATAGTTCTGTACCTATAGTTCAATCAACAGAAGCAGGATACTGCGGTTGATGTCTTTTGTCGATGGTCACGTTGACACTTTTATAAGTTACTCGTGACCTGTGCTTACGACTTACCAATTCACCAATAATTGTCTTCAAAAACAATATTCAATTAAGATAATTATAATCTGATACAACCAAGTTAAAAAAACAAATAAAAGACAAGGGAAAGTTAAAAGAAATAACCAATAAACTAAACCAATAACAATATACCAATATGGTATTACTGACAAAAGTATTGGAAAGAAAAAATAGAGCACTAATTGTGTACTGGAAATTGTAGCTTGCAGCTGTGGCAGCCTGTCTCGTTCACGATATATCTGCACTGTATCGTGCGATCTTTAAACTAACTTTATTAAACGACAAAATATCTAGTATCGCTTGACTCTTTACATTAAGCTATATGCTTTTCTCATGTTACTAGTTTAACTATAGGAAAAAAACAACTAGTAAAGAATTTTCTGTGCAATTTTTCTACAACGCCATCTGCTACTTCAAGTACCTATAGTAGAATATCATTTCTAAAAACAAATATTGGAATCATTCAAGTAAACAAGTTAAGCGATGCAGTAGTTACGAACATACGCTAGAACGATTACGCCATAATATAACGACGATGGTACAGTCAAAGTTTAATTTGTAGAATTGCAATTTGTTTATATCAGCAGTCTTGTTTGCGACACATTTGATATAAGTAAACATGCCGATTCTCCTGGTACTCGTCGCGCGACGGAATGTGCGCAAACAACGACTCTCTCATGAGTGCTACGCTATGTTCGTAGCACTTTGCTACGCGCTAAAACATATCAATATTTCTGTTCAAACCTTTTAGCCCGAAGCCAAATGTTTGTGATTTTCACATTACACTTGTTTGCTTCTCCCTGATTTACAATAAGTTTTATTTTGGGTTACTTTTATGTATTCAAAAAATCTGAATCCACAGCAATTCTTTATTCACATTATATTATAGCCAAGTGCTGTCGTAAACTAAGTGTACATTAAGAGAAGTGTCACTTTTAGTGATAGTCTTAATACATATATTCGTAAAGTTGTTTTCAAGAAATGTATATTTGTTAAACAATCATTTTTTTAACAAAACCACAATACCGTATTATGTACGTATGTATATATACATTATACCTTATTGAAATATCCAATATCAGAAATATCCCAATGTGGCAAAATAACCTAAACACTCTTCATCTCTCTACTCACTAATCCGCATATAAAATGCTACTAAATTACCTGAACTATGTAACATGTTTATAGTTTCTATATATATTGAAAAGTACAGATGTGTTATAAGCGAAGTGTTAAATCCAGTGTTGTGGTGTGCGCGCTCATTCAATATGCATGCGCACTCATCGGTCCGTTCTGCATTCTGAACTACCGAATTATACCCAAACCCCACACTTCGTACTAGTAAAATTTCTGTCGTGTACTCGCTATTTATACAGCTTTGATAGCCCAGTCATTTGTTTCGGTTCTTTTTCTGTTTAGTTATGAAGCTTTATAATAACTCACTTCGTAATAAATTCGCCCATTTAGTATTTAGGTTACACGATTTGATATTTCTTCTTTGAGTTAGAATTTTTATTACCGGTTTAGATTAATTAAAACTCTTTGTATAAAGCCATTTAAATACTTACTTATTCCTTTGGTGCAGTGAGCCAAAGTGAGCCTTGGCCATTAAAATAGTTTTGCTAAATTGACATTCTGGCTAAATTTTTAAGTTTTTCATAAAAAATCTAATGTCGCTAAATTAATACCTCTTACATTCTCACAATCTGTCTCCAGCAATTTTTTATTCGCCAAAATTATTTTGCAAGAATTTTATCGATTACCTAAGGATACTTGAATACCTGAAAGATGGAAATAGTCTACAATATTTTCATGCACCAATAACAGTATTGTTATAGTTACATGTCACTTGTAACTGTAATTTTTTTGTTACTTATAATATTGCTCTAAAATACGTGAAGATATAGAACATAATATAAAACGTTTGTCAAATTGCCCTATTCCGCAGATTTGTCCGGCTCGTACACCGACGACGCAAATAATTTACGATCGCTCTGTCGATGCATGAATATTCGACGAAGGTAACCCTGGAAAAACATTTTTCATCTCGAGACGAACGCCAAGCTTCGAGGATGGATATTATGCTCTTAAAAGTTGAACGTCGATATATTGGTACCTCGTCTAAAATTTAATATTGACGTATGCATTGTGAGCAAAGACCTTTCGCTACTGTTGCGAGACCGAAATTTCATAAGCGAGAAAAATTCGTAGTCTTTTACAAAAGGCGAATAGCGCTTACACCCTAAGTGATGAGATCCGGCCGACCGTGTGAGGTCTGGTCCGTAAGGTTTGTAATACCTTTTTACGAGCAGCTAAGGACGTAAGTTATACATTATTTGGAATAACTTTATGCGCTGCTTAGAAAAGTATTACAGGCAACGGTCGCATGAGATAGGCTAACGTCATAAATCCTCGGGTGAACCCAAAATTGGATAGTTTATACTGAGATATATTACATCGATTACGGTTGAATATCGAATACATTTCATATCTTAGTAATGCAATGTAAATTGCTTTAAAATTCAGCGATAAAATCGATTCATGCAGCGAGCGAAGTAAAAATCGCTGCTAGATTACATGTCGTTATGAAAACGTACGGGCAAAATGATGTTAATTCTAATACTTGTTTCGCGTGTCGACCCTTCTTTATAAAGCGGTTGATATTTTGTAGACGCGTAACGGTGAATATACGCGCTTTTGTAGGGCTATCGGGATTATGAATTATTGGGTCAGCACTGGACGCACGTGTCCCCAACGCACAATCAGCCGTTTGGGAACGATGTGACACCCCTAAAACGGTTTGATTAAACTCATAAAACTCGAGCTACCTAGTTTCTTAGGACCGGCGACCGACACGGCATTCCGTGATAGAAAAGTGGAAGTTATACGCGCCCTACCCCTTGATCCGCCGGCCCCGTTTACCTCACCGACACTTACTCCACCTTTTAATAACACAGTCGAGTGCTTCCGTAGCCAAGATTAAGATAACTGCAAATATTACACTTGCGCTATATTCACATTATGCCAGAGCGCGTATTTAATTTAAACACACATACGGTGCCCGTGTTCTGTTTCCACTTTCTAAAATTGTAACTGAACAGTACAATTTATACTTGTTTAAACAGAATAAAGTTGGGATACTGCCACAAAACAGTCATATACGCTTAAAAATTATGATGCTGCCTTGTATGATAATTTGCACATCAGCGTTTGACTTTAATTTGAAGTATGTAAATAGAGGTTTAAGGTCAAATTTATGCACAAACGATATCGTGGTTTTTACTGCTTTCTTTATACTTCGATTATTGAACGTGGCACAAATATTTATTTACTTTTCGCTTTGCTTAGTGAAATTATTGCTGTTCATTACGTTTGTGAGGATGAGTTATTCTTAACTCTGCTACTGTAAGTAAATGTCATTGAATTTTATTATTATCTGAACTTAGTCGCATACTTAGGTGTATCTGTAATGACGCAGGTACTACGAATATGTGGTTGGTTGTATATATTTGTCACATTATCGGCAGATATCGAAACTAAAGAAAAAGATCGTAAACTAAAGAAAAAGAACTCGTAACCAGTCGAGTATTGCAGAAAGTAATTTAATAATAAATATTATCCACTTTCTTGAACATTCTCTCTTTAACATTCCTCTTAGAATTAAATTCCATTACGTGTCGAATACGCCGCGCAATACTTTGAATCTTCAGTATTCGATGTTTCAGAATTCAACGACATGGAAAATAACGATATTTTTATATTTGGCACGGGCCAATTCATAAAATGTTATACGCTGCTTACGCTCCAAATTAAGATTTTTGTATCAGGCATACTGTTTCAAAATTGGCTATATTACTACAACGATTTTATTTCTACGGCAAACTTTTATGGCAAATGCCGAAATAATCCTGAATCTCTATCAGACAATTTAATATAATTTGTGAGACAGAAACAGTAATCACAGTAACAAGTAAGTTAAAAGTATTATAATATGAGTATGCGCTCACAATATTGGATGTTGTTACTTATTACCAAGTATACAATCCCGAGGCTTACGGTGCGAGCGCGTGCACGTCAAACTTCGTTAACCGCCCTTAAGAAAGTTGGTAAAGTTGCCTCCCGTCCGGAGATGTGCTGTGTCGTACCGCCTTGCGACGTTCCCGACCTCATGTAAACTATAATCCCACAGATGATGCTAGGCTTTAGCAGCTTTATATAACCCCGCCAGCCAGAAGTTACTTTATAAACGTTGCCTTTAACTACTCTAGACGCATTTATTGGCTTTCGTTACTTTGTGAAATTGCTTCTCGAACGATAATGATTGCGTTACAGTAATGTTTAGTGAAACTTCTTATCTTTTTAAACGTGTAGTAATTGTTAGTAGTGTTTACTACAAGGAATGGCGGGTAGCAACAAGATTCGCGTCCTCGCACTTGACTGCGCTCGAATGGTGCTCGCGTCGCATTATCAGCCGTCACTTCGCCCGACAGGTGTCGCCTTCAGCAAACTCGAGAGTAAATTACTAGCTTCGAAGTCGTTGAATCAACCCGACTTCCTAATCGATTTTAGAGCCACTCACTTAAGAGACCGAGACATGATCTGTATAAATGGCTCAAATTTGCGAGTGAATCACTCAAATCGGTTGTGTGAGCTCTTGAGGTGCCGTCACATACATGGTAAGGGTTGTGAATATCGAACTATTATATTAATTACAATTCTACTTTCACATTAAAAGTTTGTGTAAGAGGTTAAGTAATAATCATTAATCATCTTATATCCTACTTCAAAAGTAACTTGCAGGTGTGTTTATAGAATACATAAATAGATCATTAAGTAGCGTCTCGTATACTGAACGCGAACATCGAGCTCGTTTTCGTATTTAAATAGGGGAAATGGGAAACAGACGCAGTGAGTCGACGAAGCGCTGGTGGTATTGTTTTAATTAAAGTAATTGGAGGAGGCACGTCGAGTCCCGGCGCTCGGTTGGCATGATCTGTGCCTTGAGGATTTACACCAATTTAAGACCGAGCTCAGCGAGGCGTCAATTAAACCATACTCGATCCTACACAATGCAAATCTTGTTCCTCTTTATCAATTCATCTTCTAAATAAGTTATTTTCACACACTTACACAGATGAAAAGCTTCTTAAAGAATGAGACTTCGGATGTGTGAAATTATTTTTTTTCTTGTTAAAACACTCAATCCTGTAAAATTTCCTAATGGAATATAATAACTGTTAAAAACAAAAATGTTTAACCATGCCTAAACCCTATTTGGAATTTAACAATAGACAACTAATATCCGTTGAATTGGTTTTTGCCGTTGCTACATTCCTCTTCCGATGCGACAAATGCAGCGGCGGAATATGAGAAAAGCAACGAAAGAAACTGACACGAACAAAAAACATCCGAAGATAAACGGAAACAGACTTGCTCATAGAGAAAAGTAGAGACGTTGCGCTACAGAAAACTTTGCGGGTAGTCACTTTTAGTCATTCTGTAAAGATACGTCCCAATCTGCTAACAAAATACAAACTACGAAACTTGTTCAAAGAGAAACGGTTTGTCGTATAGTTCGATAGTTTGCTTGATTTATAAACTAAAAAAAGTTATTGCTATCAATACGGGTCTAATTATTAATATTAGGTACATGTTACTAGTTTTTTTAAGCTTCGACTATATTTGTAATAGTAAACTAAACAGTCGTAGCCCCTGTCTCAGATTGTTAAAGTGTTTTCATCGTTTCTCAGGACCCTCACATATATTTTTTACATCATAAATTTAACTTTGCAACCGCTATAGTGGAGGTTTAGTTGTGTTTTTACGACTGCACAACGTTATGCGTACCAGGCACTGTTCACATTGGTACTGTTTTTGTGCTTTGAACTGTACACGCTCTCTCTAGCCCTCTAACCTTGACTTCTTGAATATAATTTGTGTTGCTAACTGTTTGTTAGTAGTATCTTTAAATAGCTCGCATGGGCCAGGATCACCGTAAAAGCTCTTACGTTTGCAGTAAAGCAAAGTTTCGCATGTTAAGTAGAGACATTTAGAAACTAGGCTGCCCATTTAAGTCCCCAGGAATGGCCGAAATATAGCTGACCTCAAAACTCAGACAGAAATCAGAATCAGAAACAGAATCAGAATCAGACAGAAAACAGGGTCCCATCATTAATCATGAAGAATCCAAATAAATACTGATAAATCATTAGAAATTGTACGTAAAAGTGGACAGAAGCCATTTATTAAAATAGATTCGGTAACATGAATTGATGTTGTACAGCCGAGGCTTACCTAGCTCCGGGCACTTCGACCTTATTTGATCGGGAGAAGCTCTATCATATCTATGAACGTCATGACCCTTTCTTAACAAAGGATTGTTTGGTTATATTTTATTATATTCAAAGAACACTTACCTTGCTTTGTAGGTCTTTAATAATACCTACATTTATCATTTTTTATTTATTAAAAAATCTCTGTTTATATTTATTTATCATATTTAATTTAGGTAAGAAGTACAAAACGGGAAATTTCAATTAAAAATATGCTGTTACTGGCATTGAAAACAGCGCAATCTTTTTAGATATCTTTGACTGAGAATAGATCCTACCCGTTAAGAAAGTCACAGGCTCCTTCTCTTTAATCAAGCAAATGTTCTATTTTCGCAGCAAAGCTCGGATTAACCCTTTTCCAGAAAGCGCGCTTGTATAAGTTTCCTTAAAGTAATTAAAGGTTCAAGCAATTTGAACTCTGTAATGAAAATTCATAATCTACTTACGAGTATCTGGAGTATCTACAACAGAACCTCGTGTTAATACTATTAAAGTTATTAACTGTAATATTATTAAGAGAATTTTTAAAAGTAATTAAAGTAATTTATTGACATTGCCTAAATTACCCTTTTCAAAGTAAGTAGGGGTTATTGAAAGTAACAAAAGTTTCATGATAGAATTTAGTTGATGGTAAATATAGATAAAAATGCCTAAAAGAAAACATTAATAAAAGTCGATGAATATTAAAATTTACTATGTGTATGTTTTTTGTGGTATACAGTCTGGTCTAGTAACAGTCTGGTATTTTTCCCTGTCTTGGCGCCTAAAGAAATTTATCTGAAATAAAATGTTTTGCAGCATTAACTGGTACAAGTAGTGTCAAGTGCACAAATACTACAATAGTGTAAATAAATTGTGGTTTCGCGAACTGGCAAAACAAAATTTAATATTTTTGAAAGGGTTTACGGCGCGCAGTAGTTGACGCGTGCTTTGCTGTTGGTTTTTGGACTCTCTCCAGAATCGATAGTTTCGCACACGCAGTCACTAGCTTAAATCGAATGACCAAAATACATACATCTTTTTATTGTCTATTTTTATATCGGTCATTACATATCTATCTATTGGAAATGCGTTTGGTTTATTGGTTACTATAACAAAATTAAAAAAACACAGGTCTGTATAGGGTATTCCCCAGGTATATCAACAATAGATAAGATCTTTCATGTATAATACAAATAAATAGTCTTTCAACTTCTTAGTTACCAATACAGTAAAGGGAATTAATTTAATTATTTGGCGCAACCAAATTGTAGATTTAGACTAATGTGTTAAAGCTTGAGAAGTGTGTACCTATAACAAATCTAAGATTATTTCATTAAGATGTCTAGCACAAGGAAGTTGACGCTTGAAACGATGCGTATTTTGGCCACATTCCAAAATCGATATTCACGAAAATAAGATGTGATACTTTCATAAAATATTATGAAACTAAAAACTTAATACAGTTAATAAAAGTTGACAATAATAGATATGTTGTCTTCTAATTGAAATTCCCAACATTTAAATGATGTACTTTTTACAATTGTTTCTATTTAGTTTGTACCTGCTGTATTTCGACCTGTGGCGCTCGATTCAGTTCACCAAGATAATCGATACAGCAATAAGAACGTGCTTTTCAGTTATGCCAATACGAACCAGATGATACTCGTAGTTTTTGCGGGAAGTTGTAAGAGTCTCGAAGTGGCAAAACAGAATTTAATATTCGTGAAAGGGTTTACGGCGCGGTAGTTGACGCGTGCCTTGCTGCCAGTTTTTTTGGCCGCTCTCCAGAATCGATATCTTCGAATACAGGCCGTCGCACGTTATGCACTAATCTCGCCGAGTATCGAATGGCCGAGATAACTATTTCGGCCTCCTTTTTCTAAACCTCGATTCGGTTTTTTCAATTGGCTTCGACCGTTCTGTATTTGTTACTTTCGAAGTTAGCCATTACTGTCCATATTTTCTGCCATCGTTATAGCGTATTTAAAATTTCGTTTAAAACAATCAAACACAATTACGTATTGTGATTTAATGAATGAAGAAAATCAGATCATTTTATTAGCTAGCTCCAGTCTTGGCTTGAGCTCTAGGGGTGCCTTTGTCGCAACGGCTAAGGCTTAATATAATTAGGCAGCAATCACATAGGGCGACAATAACGGACAAAGTGCCTAGAGCGCTCGTCTCGGTCCTTAACGTAATGTAACGTAGAAAAGCGAGAATGTTAGTGTTCTAAATTAAACTTCACGTTAATTTGTTAATGCAACAAGCCTTTAACTATATTATTTTTGTTTCCTCTTACGTACCTATACTTAGAAATTCTAAAGACAATAAAATTATGATATACCCAATATAAGGTAAAATGAAACTGTTGCATTTTGAATAGCAACAATAAAAATAAATAAGTTAGCTTCCGAGGAATCATAAGCCAAATTAATGGCAATTTAAACTATAATTTATAGAGATTTCTAAAAAAATTTAAATAATTTAAATAAATAAAATAGGGGATTAAGTTAAACGAAAGTTTAGAATTTATGTTTGGAATAAAAAAAATCTATACACAAACATTTGACCAAAAAGCTCATATGTATCACTTGTAAATATAAATTGTGAAATTGTTACACTTATTTTATTAATTTATTAAGTCTAAGAATGAGTCTTTAAAAATAGAAAATCCGAGAAATCATGGAAAATTCTTTACTATTTAGATTTATTTGTAACAATCGAATGTGTTCATCTCACATATCAATCCGTATAAACGCCCTACAAATCCATTAACATCGTAATCCACAATCCCATGCGATTAAATCGAACCACAGATTGAATCGAAATATCAGTTTTAGTATCAGGATGATTTTGCAGCGAGCTCTCAAAGATTCTCGTTGGCCATTCACGTTAGCGCCCTTTGAGAGCGGCTCGGGGCGCCGCACAGCTTTATTTACACAGCTTTTTCCAATCACTCATTATACGGCTTTTTAAAATAAATCGCTTTACTTTTATTCGATGTTTTATTCCGATTTTTTAACACTGAAAATACTTTAAAACCAGATTGATTTTATAAAAAAAAAAACAAGTTTATCCATTTCCGTATTGCTTGTTAAAATTTTGATTATTCTATATCTCAATTTACTTACAGGATAAAATTTACGACCAGTAATAAACTAAATAAGAACTTGCGTGTTCTATAGGGCACGCATATTTATCCTGATTAGGTTAAGATAGAAAGCATTTGGCCTTTAAACTTTGTTAAAATACGTTTCTTTTGACGAAATACCCTTAAACGTAATTTACAGAGTGTACTAATTATTATTATATTCTATGCCTTCTTAGTTACGACTCACCTTAAGTACTATATTACTATTCTAATTATATTATCATTAACTGTGCACCAAAATGGGTGGAAGCCATCATAAGATCAATTATGAAAACGGTCATAAACATAACAGAACAATCGCAACATTATATGGTCTGTAAATGTTATGTTAATAACCTCAAGGAAGTGCAGCGCAGATTTAACTCTGTCAAGTTTTAAGAAGTCATACAAAGACTCATCTTCAATTTCTCGAAACTTGAGTATCTTCCTTAGATCTATTTTTCTACCCACTCTAGATATGATACCAGTTTTTACGACAAATATCATTATCGCACTGCCAAAATATCACGTCGAAATGAAAATGTTCGAGGACACATGAATGAATAATACATGAAAATAAATCTTTTTTGTAGACGTCTCTTTCTGGGAGGAATTTGCAGTAGGTAAACATTCATTGTGTAAAAATACATCGGCTAAGGTTTCTGAAAGAACTATAGTTACTTCGAGGAAATCCATTGTTGTGAACAGAGTGAAAAACTACCGTGCAACGATCTGCGGAAAGACTTACGTTGAAATCTATGGAGTCTCGGAAATACCTACAGAGCATTCAGAGATTCATCAATGTCGAGATAGTCGGTAGCGGGTAGTTCAGATAGGCATCTAGACTCGACCGCGCGTCTACCCGTAAACACTGCTGAACACTATGGAGCACGGGTACTGCGAGTTGAATACTAAAGCTAGTAACTGGTGCTTTAGATTTAGTTGGGCAGCACTACGATAAAATGCTCTTTACTCGCCTTCCTCCACACCCATTCCCCTTTTATCCGCCCATGTAAACAGACACAACAGTGAAAATAAAGAACGTGAAAAACGTATCTTACTCGTCGATTAGTATTTTTGCTGTACGGATAATGTACCTACGTATGTGCTAGTACGAGTATGTTTAATTAAGCCACTGAATTTTTGTTCGTTGAAAAAGATGTTTACTGGTACAAGACTTTATGTAATTAAAAGGATCAGTCCTCTTCCTGAATTAAACCAGTGCCCTTAAAACATTTTTAGCGAAAATGTACTTACACAAGGTGGGATGGGATCGTGTTACATTAATTTTGTCCGTGAAGTTATATTTAGTTTTATATTGGACAATAAATCGGTAGGAAAAACTTAGACTTGTTTCTTGAAATTATTACAATAACTCAACTAAATTATTTAGTTTATGCGTAGTTATACCTATACAGAAAGAGACGGTCAAATATTATTTTATTTTAAACCACGATTATTGAGAAATATACACAGACACACACGAGAAAATTATCATTTAAAATCAAATTAACAGAAAGTGGAAACGGCAACGGCGGAGAGGGCGCATTCGGGTGCGAAGCGATGCGCCGGCGTGCTCGAGAGCTCGGTTCATTTAAAGGCACTTGTCTGTAATTGCAGAGCGACTAAGACTTAGCCGAACTGCCGCCTGAACGGCAGGCGCCATCAAACAAAAAGAAGTTTTAATGGTATGCCTTTTTCGACCCTCTACGGGCCGTCGCGAAACCAATGACCGCTTCAACCCTTTTTCCAACTTTACCTTTAAAAAATATCCGCACCTGCTCGGAAGTGTAGGCGTAAGACATAAATAAAATTGATGAGGACCTTTCCTAAATCATTGTACCTTTCATAGATTTGGAATTATGCCTCGATTGCGTCAGGGTGCAGGTGAGATCGCTTTTATAGTGTTGGATTGCAATTTATTCGGAAACGCAATAAATAGCTCGGGCGGCGCCGCTTGACCCACTTCCTGTTACATGCCGAAACGCCTGCGATTTAATCGCGCCCTGCCCCCACTCCATCCTTCCGCCGAGACCCCACACGCTTCGCTTCTTTGCCCCATAATTATTAAATCCATTCCTTGCGCGCCAAGAAAGGGGCACACCCTAATAAATAATGCCACTGGACTTTGCGTCTGCGACCTTCCTCATGAGCTTCTTTAAACAAAAAATATCCGAAACATGTTTACCATACAAATCTTGTTTCTTGAAGCACGTACGATACATAAACCAGCTACCAGTTATTAAATGCTGACGTCGGGCAATTTCTCCACGAATACTTGTAGCGATAATTGTGGATCTCCTGTGCGATAGGCTTAATGTCTAAATCGTGCTTCGTATCGCAACAAAGCTACTTGTACTTGTGTATTTGTAATCAGTTTCCGGCTGCTTTTATCGGATATTCGCATCTACTTCTCCCTCGAATACTAATCAGCATTTTTTAGATAAGAGCGTACAGTTGTTGGTTATCTAGTCCGTATGTATCATTAAATTGCACTTACGTATACTCTCGACATCTGAAAGCAACACAGTAATTTCTTTTTAAATCCTCATACAAACACAGTTTGTATCCCATTATCTAAATTGAACACGACGTCGACGATGAAATAAATACCGAATTTTAGAGTTTCACGTTTAAGTACGAGTTAGTGTTAATTTATTGATAGACTAATTAACATAATTCTGCTGCTAATGATCAGTTACTACGATAATAATAAGTTATTCGTTGATGGCCTCTGTCGATGTACAAAACAGCACCAAAGTTGAGATTGAAGTGCTGTAAAGGTGGCTTTATGGTTTTTTCGTTTTCGTCGGAGTTGGCGATGCGGCTGTGTGGCGGTGTGCAGGCTGGCAGTGTGGCGCGCGCGTCGCGTCTGACTGGGAAGCGGAAATTGCGCGGCGCGTCGCGTGCGCGTGGCGCCCTCGCGCCGTCACGTGCAAATTCCACCGCCCGGTTTATTTCGCTTCGCTAGCCGCTGCAGCTCCCGAACCTTTTTCCGCGGGAACGTTTACTACTTTAATAGGAAATAACGTCTGTACGTGCAACCCGAATTTCGCTCTTAAATACTCAGTACCAACATCAATTGTGCTGTTTTTTGAAAATAGAAAGCGTTATTGCACAGCATTTTGTAGTAAATTTTTTAAAGAAGCGTCTGAACGAATGCCGGAAATTGCTTGAGTCGTACTTTGTACACTTACTTTTCTAGCAACCTTCCCTGTTTTTTACGTAATTCGTATACGTACTTTATTATCGAAACCTTCAATAAACGTGTAAATTATTTTTTCGTTAATTAAATACTTTTAGTCCCTGAGTGACTCAAGCTACTCGGTATTATAGTTTATTGGCAAGATTTTGTATAAAATGATTTTAGTATGATCCTACAATCTTATTCTAGACATACTCGTAACTTTATTATTTTTAAAGCTTAATCTTAATCTATGCTTAAGCTTAATCTACGCACACATCGCATAAAAAAATGTTAAAACTTTTTGCAATATTTCTTCACGTTTCGGATAAAAACACGCAGCCTGAAATGAGTTAGAAACATGTGATAAATTAAAGTACAGGATATCCATTTCCGCGAACATATTTGCTAACAAAAAATATCGTGCAAAGCGTGTCTCAATAACGGCTCGATAGGAGCGTGTGTGTTGTCTATGTCGTACTCATAACAAAGCAGACGCGAGCGCGCTCAGAAATATTTTTGTGAAAGTTTCATGAATATATTAGCCATAAATGTGACTAAAGGAATCTATTCCCCGTTGCGAGCGGCCGACCCGCCTTACTACGAAAAAGCTACAGACACTACTCTATACACACGATTATTTGAGAATTGCGTATTAAGCTGTGAGCTACCGTTTCAAATTTCACACTACGTCTTGTTTAAATTATGCTTGAGTTATAGAATATAGAACGTACTTATTTGGTATGTGTAAAATCCATTGTAGTTTGCATCTAACTAGATATTCTCTGTCTGGGGTAACTTGAGCTGAGACAAAACTTCTAAGTAAACTAACAATCCACTCGTAGCCGTTAGAGGCTTTCGAACTAAACGTCTCACCTGCCCTGGTCACTGACCCCCTACCACAGAGTAATGTTTCAGTAAAGCAACATGTTTAACTACTATCTACTGCCTTACGTGGAGTTACAGATAAGGATGGAGAAAAGAGGTGTCATACTACGATAATGGGCTAAAGGCATGCTATTATGCTTAGAAAAGTCTCCTATAACGAGATTGGTTATATCCTGTAGATTTTTAACATCTTGTATTGGCAACAATTCCTTTTCACGCAATCTGTTGATGTGGAATTTATAGCTCCATTTAATTTTAATTTTCATCATCTCTTATGCTAAAGTTAGTAAATCATATTGATATCCACGTATTGGAACTTTTCTATAAGACTTTAAGTATATGTTCATATAGTCTAATTATAATTTTCCATCACAATATTACTAAAAGTATTTATATTTTATGATACTTTAGCATAGAGCTCCAAAATATTATTCAGGTAGGCCGCAAAAATATACTTCTTATCCTTAATTATCATGAGAAATCGTTTATTTTAAGTACATCCGAAAGGAATATTTATTACATGAATTAAGTAGAATGGTATCTAATTTCATTAAATTTCTAATCGTTACCAAATAAAGCTTTTTCAAGTGTGTTGGCGACTACTGAAACATTACTTTGATAAAGCTTAGAGAGGTTTATAAATGATAATAATTATTCACAATTTCACGCAGATCAAGGTATCGTATACCTAGGTATATAGGTACTTATTGTTTTTCAAATGAAATGTATTTGTTGCTAATGTAAAGTTATTTGAAATGATAGTTTTTACCCCTAGAATAATTAAATTTTGGTTCACCGCCTCGGTAACTAAAGGGCGTTATTCAACAAATAGTAACATAATAAATATTTTACTACCAATAACCGGCAACATTTCATAGAGAAATCCACGCAAACTTATTTTGTCTCATTCGTTTATCCTTACCATCGTTGGGGGCTCTCGTAAAAACACAATAGCGTTACATTTTACGACATCAACAAATGTCAACTTTTCAAAAAGTCTGCCGTCGCCTGTGTCCCCCCTCCCTCCCGCGCCGCGCCGCGTCCCTCCGCCGCTCTCACCCGTCATTCGAAGCGTGCAGATCGTACTCTCCTTAATTTTTCATGAAAAACACTTGTTGTTTAGCCTTTTAAAGGCTCGACCGAGACATGCTTGACCGAGACACCGCAAAGCATACTTTTCCTGAAAGTAAAATTAACATTTCGAAATGACCATCTAAAAGAGAAATGTTTATGAAATGCCAACTGTCCTGAATGATACTTACATTTTAAATACTTTGTAACAAAGTTGACAAGTGACATCGCAATGAATTATTTAAGATAGCCCGTTATTGTAACTGTTTTGAGTTTACTTTTAAATTTGTAATTTATGATAGAGATATGAGGAATGAAAAAGGGTTATTTGCAGTTCGATTCATAAGAGCTTAATAATTTTTTAGACATACCTGCCGGATTACATTGTTAATGTAATTAATTTCGAGTTTACGCAGCATTTTGAGAGACGTAAGATCTGCGACCAACGACGGTCGAAAATAGAGATCCCGGGTAACCTTAAACCAGATTGAAGCGTTTAGAATTCCTTACATAAGCGCTCCGCCATAATATCGGGAAAGAGATCAGAAGTTAATCTATCGGCAACATTCCGCGCATTTCGCCGGAAGGCACCTCGCGATCGAGCTGCTACGGCTCTGGCACACGCGACTTATGTACCCCGACATAAGTCCGTGCCAATTAATTCGTATAACCTAATCTATGTCTATTGCAATAACTGTGCAACTTTCATGGACAACACATATCTACACAATATACATACAAGGTTTAAATTAGAGCCCCACATAAGTATGTAACAGCAACCAACCAAAAGTACCAACCTCATTACTAATTTCCTTTTTTTATTTTTCAGGTACGTTTCACTCACAATGGAACTCAACTCGTGCGCTTAAGATAAGTACAGGTATCATATTACATAACGTCGATGCCATGTACTTGACATGTATACAAACCCAGGCAGAGTACAGAAATTTAAACTTATCATTATTTAAATAAGTTTCTACCACTCTGAATCGAACCCAGGATAGTTTGTACAACAGTTCGGCATTATAACCATTGTACCATACGGGTCTCCATGACGCAATAATATAATAAAAGAAAAGTAGTACTTACGTTGTACAATCAATCTGATTAATACAGGAACGCCATGTTTCTAAAGGAAATAAGGAAAATTTTTACCGAAACTCTTAGAACCGTATAAAATTCGCCTCCGACATTTATCAACCTACGCGAAATTACGAAGTTATCCTTCACTCGAATGACATCTCGACTCGCTTTCGAAAGTATAAGGAACACGATCGATTAACAGCAACCAGAAGCTTTTTGAATGATGTTCTTTGAGCCGCGTACTTACCTACTAACAGCGCGCTCCGGCAGGTGGGGCGAGGGTTCTGCGGCATGTTTGCGTACAAGTGAATTCCATTAGATTCCAGCTTGTGTACCGCCGCACAGCCTCAGTCTCGCTTCATTCATATCCCATTAGCTGATCGATTCACAAGTGCTATACTCATTTATTTATGCGCAGCCTAGGATTGGCTGCAACTTCACGCGCTCGCAATGCGATTTTCTGGTCAACTCATAATTACGTCCGATAGCAGGTTGGGAGAGGAGGGACGCGTGAGGATGCATGCAGTTCAGATCGCGAATTGTACGATGTGTAAATATACCGGCTGTTTGAACTAGGGGCAGACGGCATAACGTGATAATGGAAAATTATTTACATTTATGCGCCATAAAGGTTACTTTATGGTTTATTCCCGATTCATGATACGAACAATGTGTTACTTCCAGTTTGATGTCGCTAAAGTTGCGTTATGACATGAGCGTGAATAAGCAAAATCCTACCTAATCAACGAATAAAATAAGAGATAATGTAAAATATTCGTCACAATGTTCAATTTCTACGTTCTCAATTTTCACGAGGAGTTTTAAATGTATTAAATTTCGCCAGATAACGATTATGAAGCTGCAACAACGGAGTTTTGTGAAAGAAAATACAAGGTTCATAATGCGTAATCATTGCATCTATATTTAAGCATTAAATGCTTAAAATGAGAGAACGGTCGGCGTCGGCGAAGTCGCGCGGTCGGTTAGCCGTCTATGTAATTATAATAACTCGACATGAAAACTCATTTAGTGTCACAGAAAAGTACTTCGCCATTTAGAAATGTGTTGAACTGTGCACGGTAGCAGTGAAACAATAATTAAATTTTCCCTCGACTCTAGAGTAGGGAATATGTCGTCATTTCATCAGCCTCCACAGCGCCGCGTTACTCGCGTAAGCGCCGCACCACCTAAAATATTTAATTCCGACCAACGTTTGTACCGCTATGCACCGGATATTATATCACAGTTCACTTACGAGTATGTATGTAGGTATCTGAATTACGAGTATGTATGTAGGTGTCTTGCGACGTAAACATGCGCCACGAAGAAATGTGCTTCATTTTATATTTTGTGTAAAACGTGTTAATTTATTCATTAACATGAACTGCACTACACTTGCAACTGCTGCAAATTGTTTATCTCTTTAACCAATTTGAAAAGAAACTACATTTCAGCCTGAAATAATCTATTCCTAAGAATCTATTTATTAATTCGTGAAGGGTGAATTTTAGTTACGAGTACGTACCTACGACTATGAGATTTCAGATACTTAAAAAGTACACTAAATTAAATTTTGTTTAAAGCCAAAAGTTGAAATCACACAATTATATATTTTATAAATAAACACAGCACTATTAAAATACTAGATCAATGCACATCACACAGCTCTCAGACGGAGGATCCTTTTGATTGAAAGACAGTTGACGTTTATGTTGACATTTTTAAATTTTATTTTTTCTTTTATCTATTGTTTGAATTATGGAACATAGTCGATAATAATATTTTGTAACAATACAACTTTTTCAATTCTTCGTAATTTTTAATTTCATATTTTTCGTTTATTAAATTTTTAAACGTTATTATAATCAAAACCTTACTTTTGGTCTGCATTACTGTGCAGCACATAATGTAATTACGAGTAAAGTCACTTCGCAGAAATAACTATATTGCATATTATCTTATCCTCCTCTCCTTTTAATGTGGAAATAAGCTTTCCTTTTCCTTGTCTTAGTCACTGTCGTATAATTTATTATCATGACAAAGAATTTGTACATTGATTTAAGGCGAATGTGTATGTTTAGGCGATTGACAAGATTTAAAAAGATTTTCATAACTTTCATGGTAATGTAGTTTTCTACAAGCGTAAAGAGTCAATGAGCAATAATATACATAAATATCGTAAATGTATTTAGTAACAAATAATAAATTAGAAATGATCGTTTTCAAAAGTAATTTTACCCACTTTTAAGTAAAGATTAAAGAAAAATTAAGCTGCGATGACGAGCCAGTCGGGAAACTTTTTAAATCCTACTTTTCCAACTGTGTTACGGCTGGCGAAAACTACTAGGAATTCAGGACTTTTGTGACAGATTTAGAGAGAATTTCACGAGAAAGTAATCTTCAGTTCGGACAGACAAAAATGACTTGCCTGACTTGTAATTTTATACTTTTTCTTAAAATACCTGTAAAAGAATACGACTGTGGCAGTAGGTACCTATAATTTTCATAGGTATATTTATTCAATTTTATGAACTCTTAATTAATGGTACAAATTAATTTTTGGACCGTCAATAATGCGTTTACATGAGTACTATATGTATTTTAACGATGTAACCTTTCTATATTTAGTTTAATAGTTACGTATATAAATTATCCGATAGTTCCGAATGGTAGCTAACGTCATTGTCTTGCCTATTGTTTAACTTGATGAAACATAAATAGGGGAGGCAGTCGTGGACTCAGAGTGCAAATGAAGTCCTTTACACCCCAAAATCCAATCACATTTGATAGCATGACATATATTCATCTTTCATATATAGGTACGCGTCACAAATATTAACTATCCACTAGGCTTGCCATCAGAACAGCTTATTTATGTCGTTGCTCTCCATTTGTATAAAATTATTATCCCTTTTATAATCACCATAATTAAAATCCTTTCACACGTTACTTGTGGGTAAGAAAACAGCCAACCCGTAGCTATATTAAACTAAAGTAAGCAGCGTAAATAAATTCACCGCAGGCGGGTAAATATTTTAACTATAATAATGCCATTTCCAGTTTTTACCCGGATTTGAGTCGGTGTGGCTGTGAAGCTTGCGCGGCGCATTAAAATGGAACGCATTTTCTTAAAGGCACGACTTCTACATCGTGTACAAAGAATTTCTGTCTTAACATTTCTTGCTGCTAAGTATCAAAGCGCGATTCAAATATTTAACAAAATGAAATATGTGTTCTACAACTCTTGGAAAGTTGAAAGTTTGTTTGGATATTTTTTATTTGTGGGATTCAAAGGCATTTTCTACCTAAAAATATGTTTTGTATGTGCAAGGTAACTTAGGTGCACTTTATTACAAGGGTTCCGTAATAAATTCGGAACCCTCATAGTTTCATGTCCGCCCGTGTATCTCAGAGACATTTGAACAATTTGTGGCTGACTAAACATTATCATAAATTCTTCAAAAACCTTTGTAGAATGATTATAGGAGGTATCCCATGAGACTTTTTTGAAGTGAAACTTCTTGGTGGACTTTAAAGATATTTGCGTTAAACGTTTAACGCCACTGACAAGGGAGAAAGAATGATAAAAAAATTAAAAATTTTGCGAGCGAAGCAAATAAGAATATTCTTAGATTGTCAATAAAAACAATAAATTATTGATCTTAATTTTTATCAACTTTGAAATAAACTAACTTCAAACAAGTTAACTTAACGGTATTAAATAACCAGCGATTATTTGAAATAACAGATTAGGGACCTACAATTTCCCTTAGAATCGGTGTCAGGTAGGTATAATTTTCATATATAAAACCTCTTGCTTACTTTCCCAAAGTATCCCTACCCACAAAACTAATCGTATCTCTTACCTGGTAATTAATGTGAGGTTTTGTCATACTTATAAAAGATGCGTCTATCTGTATACGAAGGTTTCATTCGTAATTATATCGCAATCATGGTCACAAGTTAAGGCCAAGGAGGTATGATTGAAGATAATAAAATTGCAGATCCTTTCATCGACGTTAGTTGACGTCAAGTAGCGAGCGGCGATGATTGGCCGGGTTTCTTCGCCGCCGCCTTATTTCCATCTTATTACCGGCAGCGAAGCGATATTAAAGCGGGCGCGACGCCGCCAGCCCGCCAGCCCGCCACCCGCGTCTCCGCCCTGTCTTTGCGTCCGTGAATTAGGTTAATGGCCTGCCAGGTGATTTCCTCCTAAGCCATATTTCGAATAAAGCACCACCACCTCAACACGCCGATATCGTCCAAATAAATCCCGAATCACAGAGTAATTATTCTTCTTAGACGAACGCAACACAAAAAGCCGTACTTTCCCCGCGGCGTCAGCGCCATATATTTTGAATATTCGTTTCGACGATGATCCGCAATACAGAAGTCGCAGTGTTACGTCCTTATTTTATGTTATCCGAGGGGTCCCGGGGGCCGTTGATTTATGGTACAAAGTCGCACCGTGGCGCGGCGCCGCCGCCGCAAGCGAACACGCCGTCGGCGTTTTTGCAACCCCCTTCTCTATAACAGTTGCACTCTAAACTAACTGAGCTTTAATCACACCGTGTAGGTAATTAAGACAATATCAGAAAACACTTGACGTTTAATTTATTGCTTTTTTCTTAAACGCCTCTTAGCAGGAGCTCAAGCAAAACCTGAATGAAGTTTTAATTGGCGCACAATGAGAAAACTAAAACGGCACTTTGTAAGCACCCCATTCTGCTGAATAGCACACTAGAACAGTGCAAGTTTTAATGATTTGAATTTTTATGTTGTTTTTATTCTTCCAGATTGTTTTCAATGACAGCAAAACTGTAGATATATTTTTGTAGGTATACTCTTAAACTTTTTAATGTCCGGAATACTTCATAATGTTTTATAGACCTAATATTGGTAAATATCTGTGTATTCTCGTAAAAAGTGTATCATTTATTATGCTTGTAATATCGGCTGTTCTAGAAACTTTAATGGGGAGTAATTATATAGTACTATACTACACTATATACTTAGGCATATAATAATAGAATTTTCGCATACTTATGAATAGTTTTATACTAGTCACTGTTAGGCTACAGTCAGATGTTTCCCGGTGAGCGACAGAGAACATTTCATACTGAAACTGTTGTGAACAAAGTTGAATTATAACTTTTCATTAAACGTAAACGTCAGTACCTCATTACACTTTAAAGATTTGTAGGCATATAAAATATTATATGTGTATAGTTATATCTTTATTGTAATTAGGTGACATAAACATCCAAAATTATAATAATTATTTTCTCTGTAGTATTTTTATTAGGCGCTTATGAAATTCTTAAGTAGATAGTTACCACACTTTATGAGTAATTTATCTCAAAAAACGCTAGATTTATCGTGTAGATAATGCTAGCTTACTTGATTAATGGACAACTCAGTATCCATACCTTATAGTCACAGAAATCTCTTCAAGTGGCATGTCAACGTTGAAAGCACCTCTCATCATATTATTGTAATAACGTAGAGGGATTGTTTGCTTATCCCCATTTTCCATTCAATGTTTTGTTGATCCATTATTTTAATCAGGTCGGTACTTTCTATTAATATAACATATGGACTGACAAAAAACTGTTAGTACTATCTAAATCCTGATTTTAGTCATAAAATATCAAAATTTTCTTTAGTGAAAAACGTAGAAATACGAGATTTACTACTTACTCTTTACCATAATACTTTCATTTTATTTTTATGTACCTACCACTGTCCTTCCATTAACATACAAATCTTCTAAGATGTCTCTATATGTATGACGTACGGAAGACTCAGCTATATTTTACTGCATGGTACAGCAAGAATTGGAGACTTGTGAAGGCTTAAAAAGTATTGGGAGATTTTATTCAAATTATACAAAGTTCACAACGGGCGCCCGTCAGCAGTTTCTCGCGTAATCTTATTATAATACCGAAAGCCCTCGCATTAGATGATCCTTTCCCCGCGTGCAAACTGCCAAAACCTTCGCCACTGTCAATCGATACCCGTAACGAAGCGAACCTCATGAGCGACTTTATCCCTAACCATATAAGACATTATTTTGCGTGACATTCACGAATTAATAATACAGAAACGTTATTATATCAATAAAAGCTTTGAACCGCGTGCTTACATACTGTATATATATGTATCTGGCGTTCATCGATTATATTATTGATAAATAATATGTGTGGAATGCTTTGGGATCACTGTATTTGATTACAATAAAAACCTATTTCGAAATACTCCCTACACGGGAACTTTTGGGTGATATCGTTCGTGTACGCTGTTCGTATTAATGTGAATCTGTATAACTCGGATATGAATAAGCTTAGGAATTGTTATCAGTTATAGAGGTTTTCCATTTAGATGGTATATTTTCAAAAAAAAAATCTTTGTGCTCCCCTTCACTGCATAGGTAAGTCCTGTATAACGTTTCATACCTCTGAGCCCATAGGTTTAGACTAGGTTGTTTAACATTTAAATGCAAACATTTTAATGAAGTTAACATTGGTAGTAAAGAAAAATTAAATATTAATATCCTTAGAGGTATGTACAAAAATCTATTATCTGGATACCCAGGTCCCATGTACTCCGCATTTTTTTCGACGCCGGCAATAGCGCGTTAGCTGGGCTAGTAATTAAAAAAAAAAGTTGGTTTCATTACGATTACATCGGTGCAAATCCATCTAAAATGGTCTTTAAATGCAAATGTACAGCAATGTTTTTAAATATAAATCATGCGCATATCGCCTTCACGGACAAATTACACACCACTGCATCTTACCATTGGTTTTTTTTTTTATAATCCCCAACGCAAAAAGAGAGGTGTTATATATTTTACGTGTCTGCGGGTGTGTCTGTCTGTCTGTGGCACCGTAGCTTCCGAACGGATAAAGCGATTTCAATTTAGTTTTTTTTTGTATTAAAGGTGACTTACCAGCTTATTTTTTTTTGGATAGATATGTTTTATGAAAATCGGTTTAGCTGTTTTTAGCCGAAGTTGTAGGGGGTGAGAGTGGGGAAGAATAACCAAATGTCTGCGAATATACTCTAGTGGAGTCTCAAAATAAAAAAGAGCATTGAAAGAGAATATTGATGACTTTATCGAGAATGTTCTAAGCCTGGTTTGATGATAAAATGTGTCAAGGGCTTTTTTTTAATTCTCAAATTAATGTTATAACACGCCCTAACAGCTCCAGCTGTCTTTTCCCTGGCATGTGTTTTTATGACAACCTCTCTATACTACAGTAACTACACGAAAGAAATGCGTTTTTTTTTGCATTATGTCCGCATCATCACCACGAGAAAAATTCATTGTCTGCTAACATCATATTACTCGGTCCTTGATTGTAACATAATAGAGAAAGCGATCTCTTTAATTTAGTTTTGCTTTTTATCACCTATAGAATAAAAAAATGGTATTTTTAGTTTTATAACTCTGAATTTATTTTTAACTTTATAGTAATTTTACATATTTTATTTTAACTAATTTTAATAAAAAAAAATATTCGTCGTTTTCTATCTTAAGTTCTTTATTAAATAATGAAATAACCAGAACTGGTCAAGATTTATAATTAAAATGATCTCAAACTAGAATAGTTTACTATAAATTTAAAGTATGCCAGGATAATACCATCTATCTTCGAGTTCCGTTTTCATACCAGCTCGGTGGTACCATATTAATTGCCTTGTCATCGGATCTACGCTCACCTATCAAGTTTCACAATTATACAATAACTAGAAATGGGTGAAATTCAGCTTCACAGATTTTTTTATCACTTAGCTTCAGGACAACCTAATATAAAGCGCATTAAAAAAGTTCTTTCTGGTGAATCTACTATCAAGAATGTACTCAAAACAATGATTTACATATTGAAAAAGAAAAAGTCTTTAATTAAAGTTTTTAATTGCACATTATTGAGCTAAACACGGCCAATTTTTAACTTTCCAACCATTATTTAATTTATTCGGAAAGGAAACTATTTATAGCGCCATCTGGCGCTTATCATAATCTTTACTACAGGAACTTGTAAATTTTGATGTTCTTTTAGGGAACTGATGGTTCCTAAGACGAAATAAATGATTTAAATTACGTGAAAAATTGTTTTCATCTTATGCCCACATGAAGGTGTCGAAACGGCTGAGCAACATTATTTTGGACAAGATGTAGAATTTGCGAAGTTAGGGTACGTAGAGTTGGAGCGTGTCGTTTTAAAAGCTTTTTGAAAGTGAGGGTCTTGTTCAGGCGCCAAGGCAACATTTTATATGAAAATGAATTTGATATATTTTTTTTTTAAATTTTGAAACGAAGAAGTACTATCTGGATAAAAATTTGTAAAATGTAAATTGTCATAGCTATATCAGTTTTCCGCGAATGTTGAAGTGTTTTTTTAATAATTTCAACAGTTTAGTTCGAGCTCATAACTTTTTGTCAAAAATATTGCCCCCTTCATGTGCATATAAAACTCGCACTGTTACTTTTATTATATTTTATTCGACAGATGTCTGTAGATTTCTTATTTCACATTATTTAACATTTTTTGAATTTCCAACTCTGGATTAGTCTTCTGCAATAGCTCTTAAATTTGGGAAAATAACGTCGCATGATTTAAGCCCCCATACTTTTGTAGCAATATTACTGTAATTTGAAATATGACTATTGTAAAATCTCCTTAAACAAAAAATAATTCATAAAAATCTACAAGTTTACAGCCGTTAGCGATCTTATTTTATGTAAAAAGCGAAGTTTTTCAAAGCTTATTCCTAACGAATTCAAAGGTATAATGAAGCTGGGTAACTAATTAAACTTTGAGTTTCTTTTGGTGCCGAAATGTAGACCGGCCCCATGTTATTTATGTTGCAAGTTTATTTTTAATTAATGTTCGTAAATAATTCGTATTTTCCATTACGGTAACTTTGCCTTGCTAAATTATTTTATAGACACTAACATAATACAAAACTTTTTTTATTTATATTTTTTCTTATTCAATAACTACTAAGAGAAAATATGTATCTGTTTGTATCCGTCAGTAATTTCCTTTAAGAAATTTGTAAAGTTATAAAAATTATTAAGATTTCAAATGGGAAGCGATGGACTTCCGCGTTGTTACTATATTAGAAAGATCTTTAAATTTATGCCACAATAATGAAATGTTGTCACCAACTCGACATAAAAATTTTCTATTAAAACTTTGATTGCAGTTAGATAGTTAAACCTATTTCGAAAGTATAGTAAAACATATTTAATACGCGTTGAACGAAAAAATACGCTAATTGCTATTCTTTTTTAAGTTATTTGATAGGCTCAGTTATAAACTACTTTCCGAATTAATCGATCAAATGGTATTTAATTGGTTGCCCCTGCTATTGTTACTAGTATATCAATTGATATTAAAGTAATTGCCACATTTCCAAGTGTTGTTTTTAGACACTGTTTTAAAAATATATTAATAACTGTAAAATTGCTACAAAGCACCATCAAAAAATATTTTTACTACTGAAATTAAGGGTACTATTTTTATATCCCTTAGCATTACTTTGTAAATTTTATAACTAGAAAAGCTTCGCTAATAAAGAGTCGATAAGACTTAATTTCTTGCGAGAATATATTGTAGAAATATTGGGACTAAATTGAATTTCATAATACGTTGGAGCCCTTTTTAGTAAGATCATTTTACATTAAAGTTTAAAATGTTACATAAACAATCAAAAACCCACGCGAAATCTTTATGCGGTAACTGCTCTCCCGCACACGGCCTTTCGATCTTCCGGTTTTTAAAATAATAATTATAATTGCATTTTAAACGTAAATTATTATTTAAAAAAAATTAAATGAGACGTACCATAGTATTTTTGTGGTAACACCTCTAACACTGCCGCCACTGAAATTACAAAAACCTATATGTTTTAAAAAATGCTTCCACTGTGACTGTAAGTTTTTAGACATACAAGGAAAGTAACATATTGCCCAAAATTGTCTTCGAATAGATTGTTCTGTCAGAAATACAAGTAATTAAGCAATTAATATTGTAAACTGAAGTAGAATAAAGATAGGTATATAGCTTATTACGAGTACAATATTCTTACAACATTGCTCAAGTTACATACGTTAATAAATTACATTTTAACAATTCGGAATAGGTATGTTTCGTGCAATTAGGATTTACATTGCTTAGTTACTGATGAAATAACAGATTAATCTCTTTACATTACGTCTATTTCAATAAGTTATTATTTGGGTAAATACTTTTATTCTGTACGCGTTGCGATTTTTAATAACTACACAATCGTTTTGTATTTAAAAATCTTGTTATAATATATTCACAATAAATTTTACATCAGTAACATCTTTATAATAACCGCCCCCGCTAGCGCGTAAAAATATAAACAGTAAATTATAATTTTAAAAATACATACAAATCACAAAATATCGTGTATCTATTTAATTTTACAAATACACATTATAGTAACACTCAGCCGCCTCAATATTGGATCAGTTTGTCAGTTTCAGTAATGTAGGCTCATTGGAAGATTTACTTGTAGATGTGCTTCAACGATTCAATCTCATCTCCCGTCCATAAGTCAAAGAAAGCGAAGCAGATGTCAACTACAGCTGGTTGAAGGGGACCAAATGATGGAAAATACAATTTGACCCGAAGTCAACCAGCTAAAGCGAACAACGCTAACACTTTCGAGCGCGCAGTACTTCGGCTTCTTATCTTTTGACTTCGAAATCTCCGGCGGGCGTCTTCTTTTCTTCCGCTAGTACAAAAATTTATAAAAACATGATTTCGATAACACAAGTGCGTAAAAATTTACAAAACACCGTAACCATATTCGAATACGATCGAGGTTGCTTAAATTTAGAATCGTGTAAAATTTAGCGTTGTATATAGTGGAACAGATGAGTCCAGGAATAGCGTGCGGTGCGAGGCGAGAGGTGCGGCGCGGAGCGAGGGCAGCGGGCCGCGGCGGCGTCTGGCCGGCGGCTCCACATATAGGGCTGGTCGCGCGCTGCAAGCACACAGTGTAAGCTTACCGGCGAGGAAGCCGCCCGGCACGCCGACATTGACGCGCCGCATGTAACCGTACACGCCACCTCGCTATTTTGGTCTCGTCCGCTGCACTAATTCGGGCAGGGTTAACGTGGCGGCCTCCCCGAACGCCGTCGACCGCTGCACACTTCCGTCTTCATGCTTCGCGCGGACACTTCGAAAAATTTTGAACGGACGACTAATTTCTGTGCGACGATCGCTCGCGCACTGTCTCGATCGCGGATGTCTAAAAATTTAATGTTCGTCTCGTCTATCTCAGGTACGTTGTGATCTAACCCGATGACCCCGACGTCATCGACCTGACGGGAACACCAGACGAGGAGTTCGTTGACACCGAGAAAATTTGACCTTGCTCTCGCGCTTGACCCAAAAATAAATGAACGACCGGAAGGAAAAATAAAAAAAAGATACTAAATATAAAGAAAAGAAACGATCTTCCTATTTTTTCAGAGAGGTGACCGACCCCAGGTAATTTTTCCGAGGACACCTCAGGTCGCTACTTTACGTCCGCAAATGCATTCCGACCGACGACGACGCGACATCGCGAACCTACTAACCCCGCGCTACGAGGGGCCCTGCG
>LGAG01000351.1:378116-393171 GCA_001278395.1 Lerema accius | reverse complement strand
GCCAACGCACCAACATCAGATCGCGATCGCGAAAACATTCTTTCATCTCAGTTTATAATCAATATATTAACCCTACACTTAGCAAATAAATGTTATCTACAGTAAGGGGTCGTCCTTGCTTTACGAGGTTGACATAGTTACCTTTCTCAACTTATATCTACACTCTAAGTACTGAATAATATAATGGCAAATATTATACATATTATCTAAAGACTATACATATATTTTCGTTATGATGTTTAAATATGTATACGGCAAAAAGTTGTAACCTGAAAATAAATAACCTGTTTTTGTCAAATGTCACGGAATAATCAACCAATTAATAGGAATGAATCTGTATCATGTTTAATAGCGAGGGAAATCATTACTCATTTCAAGAACTTAATCGTTAAGCCGTACTTACTTAACCGTCCTTATTAAAGAATAATTTACAAGAATTAACTACTTAAAATTAATATTTCTCAATGAAGAATAATTTGAATTCAACATGATTACGGTAAACAGAGTTTACACATTTTTCGTATTATCCACGTTACTTTCAAACAGGGAGATAAATAAGCCAATAAAAGGCCTAAGCAAACGAATCTTCTCCCTCACGTTATTTTTTCAGAATACGTATAATCGTGCTGAACCGGCAGACGTTGTTCTACAACATATTGCATATTTCTGGTGAATTATTTGAAAATATTCTTTTAACTTCTCCTTGTAAATACAAATAAAAATTCATCTAGATCGGTAAAGCAATTCGCAAGTCTGAGTTTCGTCACATAATAGGTACTGTATCTATAAATACATTAGCAGTTAAGACAAACTTAATTATTTTGTTGGCATCGAAGCGCAAATATTGAACTGTACAATTATTTCAAGTTGTATACAAGCTACACGCGCTGATTGCTGTTTAAAGCTTTTACAGATTCGACGCTCTGACAGACAATTAATTTAATCGGTTTACACAAATATAATTATTTTAAATTTGTTTTGGGTTACGTATTGAAGTTATGTGTCGTATAAGTAGAAATAGCTTTGAGATTTAAAAGATATCCCAACCGGAATGTTTTATTATAACGTCTTGTGTTTATTCAAAAAATACTAATTACATAGTAATGTTAAATATATTACGTACTGCAATTTGAAATTTCTTGATATAATTTTTAAACAGTTTTCGCACTTTATCGTACATGGCCATACTGATTATCTATGAACTACGAGTAAGACCTTAAGGTATTAAATTTCATATATCTTGTATCTCGGTTTCGGTTTAAAGAACTGTATCTACATATATTTATCGTTGTATCTTTCTAAGTCAATTATTTATTTTACCTTCGCGTAACTTACGGCTATGTTACATAATTTTTACAGCTAAAAAAATATCTCGTAAAACAGTAGAAATGAAAACGAAATTTGCCTAATACACGCTGCCACGTTCATTCTTAAACTGAGGTTCAACGATCTCCCGAAACTCCACTTGGGCTCGCGCCATAAGCTGAATAAATTATTGTACCTCTTAGGGCCTATTCACCACAGTCATGATGAATCTCATGAACAATTTCGTTGTACCGTTTATCATTTGTTGTCATTAGACGGGATTATTAGGGTTTCTGCCTTTATATCTAGATATTTTATGTATGTATGGTATCGTCTCATGATAAGCATCGATATACAGCCACAGTGTCCGTGATTATTTCAACGCGAACGCAATTAGAGAGGAGTGGCTGGCCGCCTCCTGTTTGTTTTAATTACGTCGAAATAACCAGCCTCGCTAGCCGCGCGGCCAGCGGGCCCCGCCGGACTTTTATTGCAAATTGCTGAATCCATTTATGATTGAAGAAAAAACCTATTCTTCCATGATGTTAAAGCTTTAAATTAATTCAGTTTTAGTCATGTTCATCATGTATAATCACACAGCGTTTATTGAGTTCAATGCGGTGAAAAATAGATAAAGATGTAAGTATTACACGAAGCCTTTTAACTTGCTAAAATTATTTTTTTATTTGGCTCTTATTTTATTGATATTAAACACGTCGATGCTGGTAATTCAACATATATAAATTAAAAAAAGGTTGCAATTGATAATAATTTAGTAACCCCATAATTATTTATTAGATGCATCAGCTTAACCAGATGTATATTTGCAAGAGCACTGCGACCAAGTTTCATTATTAATTCAAGATAAGTTACTAAAGAATGATTTATGTTGCACCTAATGGTTGGTTGAACCTAATAATTTGAAGTTCACAAATTAAAAATAAAAGCAACCATTAACGAATAGATTAAACAGGTGCGGTGATGATAGATGTAGAATGTACCTATATCTTAAATGATGGTAACTCAAAGAATTGGTCTCACCAATGGCCCATGGTACAATTCTGTAAACATCTTTAATATTCAGTATACATAAGTATATGCAATAATACCTATGCCAAATTAGCCTTTTACTACCTACCAAAAACTTTGGTATATGGGAATCCTTTAGTTACCTAGAAAACCCAAAAATGATGTCGATAATTGTGAAACATAATATTTCAGGAAACAATGTTTTCTACATAATGGCGTGTTGTTAGTGTAAATCTTGTTTTATGTTTGCATTCTTTTTATTTCTCTTCGTAATAAGTCTGCGAAATATTTTTCCACAATTAAGTCGTATCTCAACCAGCTGTTTAAATGCTGATTGCTTAATAGCCCCTTGTACGATATTTTATTTTTTAAAAGCCTTAAGTCTCACTACGCTCTTATTTATTTTTACCTCTTAGTAATAATATAGGGTATTATGAAGAATTATTATCTCCGTAGAAAAATCATAATTACACCGAGGATTGTAAATGTTTCCATTCACCACTTCTATTTTTAGCTATATACGAATCTACGTAGCTTCTACGCGGCGTAGTCGCTACGCGAGCCCGTTGTTATTATACTGTCTGATTATAACGTTTTACTGATCATTACATAAATTAACAAAACATGCATATTGTATGCTGGCATACTTTAAACATAACCCTGCATTTGTACTCGTCGTTTACTAACTTTTGTAGAAGTTGTAGCTATAAAAACAGTTCAACACTATATCTGATTAGTTATAACTTAGACAAATGTATTAGATCACAGTAATTGTACATTCATTGCAATATTTTTCAATAAACCTTAAACGGTTTCATGATTATAGCGACGGCACTTTTTGAAACCTACACGAATTTCTTAGATTTGGCCTGCTAGGATTTTTTTTATTTCATCCAGTCCCTAATTGTTAACTTATATTTCGTCGTAGTTTACAAAAATAGAACCTTTCATAGAAAATTAAAATATCTTGTAATATGTCAACTCATGTTTTAGTAATAAAATATGCCAAGATAAGTACGCCATCGTGTCATCTGAATTTGTTCAGTAGTTTTTGCGTGAGTGATTACGAAAATATTTTATTAAATTATAAGTACAGCTAAAGTAAAATTTGCGAGAGCATTTTCATTAGTCTTGCTATTTTATCTTAATTTTCTTTCGACTTGGTGGAGTGTACCACAAGAAAGAAGGTTCGTTTCCGCTTTTCTTGGATTAAATATCCTTTAGACGACTTTTAAATTATCTCAACATCCCTTGAGCTAGCCGTCAGCCTCATGAAAAATCTAATTAGTTTATGTTATTTTTGTGCAGCTTTAATTAAATAACTTGCTTTAAAATGGAATGAACTTTTAATTATTTTATTAAATAACAATATTAAGGTATAGGTACATAATATAAATGTTGTTATAATAAATGTTATTTTTTAAATACCTACATGAAAATTACAAAAAAATCTGGATTTGAAAAAAAAGATCCTGTGAAAATAATTTTTAAATTCAAATATATCTTCTCTACTCAAGGTGGATGCCCCAGTAAAATGGTTTAACTACGTAAAAGGCTATGGTGTCAGAACTACTCAATAGATTCTGCCGCAATCTTATTTAATTCCGAATACATTCGAGCATTTTGATAGTTATCTAACTTGCCTGGGAACATGTCTGTGATGCCTATTACGTATCACTTTCTCTCACTGATAAAGATGCACTTATCCACATTTATCTAAACTCAAAATCATTACTCTTATGTTATTACAAGTCAAGTTAATATATTATCACCTACCTATTGTCTAATAAAAACGACAAATAAATAAAAGCACCAAGTTATAATATTTTTCTACACATTTCTCTAGATAATGTCACCTTTACAATTCATATGAATATTATTGTGGTTGGATACGTTTTGCATAGCGTATTATCTACCTTATGAAGTTAAATGTAGTTTTCGTATTGCAGACAGTTGCCAGTGCACTGCAGTTTCCAGTTCTATGTCGGAATGTCATATTTAGAATAGTAACGACTAACAGTATAATGCAAATGTATACGATTCTGCCGCATAATGAACTGTTTCATCAGCACTAAGCGTAGTAATAAATCGAAAATGCATAGACTTATATACTTGTCTAATTATTATTATAGTTTGTAAATGTTTTCTGTAATTTTGGACGCTTATTGATTAGCAGAGCGCATTAGATTAAAACATATCTAGTTAAATAGGAACTGTCGAAGTCGTTCATCGTTAGATACAGCAAGATACGGTTAAATAGCCAGTAATTTTGTGACTTTGTAGAACATTTCTAAAAAAGTTTCCCCTAATGTTATCAGGTACGTATCTCATACACCTTTGCCTACTGCAATTATATTTATTTAATACTCAAACTGATTTTCTTTCCGCTCAGCTGTTTTTAATCTTCTAAATTGAAACTATTTCAACATTGTATGATACTGCTCACTGTGAATATTCCAGGGATCTGGTGCATACAGATTTATGTAGCCAATATTTTACCGATTTAAATATTCGATGAGCGAAAATTTATACGGGTAGTGTTTTATATTTATAACACAAAGACTTTGAGGTCCCGTTCGTGTATGAATAATAAAACATTACCCCATATTTATTCATAGTCATCGACTATAAACCACAATGTTATAGATTTAAATTAAACAAAATGTTAATTTCTCCTAACAAATACGGTAAACCAAATAAAGATTAACATTGCGTACATGTTGGACGGTTTAAACCGCCAGTTTTCAATAACCGCGAGTGGTTTGTAAATATTGAAAACGCGAAGTATGTATGGAAAATGCTTCTAATCGATTTTATAGAAACAGAATCACTGACGCATAGAAAACAATTTGACGGTGATACTTTCACTTTTTTATGAAGTTCTTTTGTTCTGCTAATCATACGGTGATATATCGTAAAAATAAATAAAATATCGTAAACAAAAATTAAACGTGAGTTAAGTTATTCTCTTAATGTTCTGGACATTTATCATGAAACATTGTTGTTGATATTTACCAAAGCATTTAGTATAAAAGTTTCATTCATGACGTTTTCATTTATAAATTCATTCACGCGTTAGATTTTATTCTTAGCTCTACGTCCTTGTATACGCGTACATCAGATTAGATAAACAACTTTTCAAGAGTGCATACAATTAAATTACTAATTTTATTATTCATTTTGAAATAAATATAAGTTTACTGAAACTAACGATAATTTCGGTCGATAAAAGTATTTAAATAAACAACATCGGCTGTTTTGGTAAAAATTATATAGATTAATTTTTTCGCATCATCTCTCAACACATTTAATACAAACACACGCTGAACCGGAAAATGTTGTTAGGTATGTAATATTTCCAAAAATGCCATCAACATTTTTTAGGGTTTCGCTGGATTATCTATATTAAAAGTTACTAAGAAATATTTATCTGATATATTCTTAAGCAACAAAAAGTAATTCCGAAGTATTTTCCCATGAAAATTAAAAGACTTTATATTATCTGCTCCCAATCGGGTTTCCTATGAACAATTAAGATGAGAATCTTTATGCCTACCTTTGGTATCTTCCGTATGCCTAGGTTATATGATGGACATACTTTTTTAAATATCTATTAAATATATGTAATATCTCCTATAATGTTATACGGGGATTCAAATCTTTAGAGTACTTCAGCAACCTTTATTATTTTGAGACTGTCGTAAGGAAGAGGGTATGCAGCACTTGATGTCGCAATGATACGCCAAAGTCTTTGGAAGGAAGTTTCTAAGAATATCACAGCAAAGACAAGTCTTGTGGTTCGGGCATTAACTATGTTTAATCGTGTGCTAGCTTGGGATTGTCTTGATTTATTCCATTCCACACCTGCTGTATTTCGTAAGACGGTTAGATGATTCATTCATTCCCTAGTCTTTATTTTCTACTTGATTTAGTCTCTTGGTTATTTAAAAGTATAATAATTAAATATTTCCTGCCAATATGTATTTGCAAGGTGATCTCCTAATGCAAGACTGTGTCTTAGTACAAGCCTTAAATGTCCTGGTTGGACTTCGAAAAAAATTGCTGAAAACGACAAATAAAAAACCCGTTTAAGGGTTCTATTAGACATTTTTATTGTTCCAGTAAATGATATACCAGTTCTTGTTTATACAGAGCTTATTAATCGGTGCACAGTAAACGATGTTAAATATTGATTCGTGAACTCAACCTCATTATTCACTCACGATTTTAAGTTGGAAAGCTATAGTTGTGTATATCTCACTAGATACAAACCAATTACGTCGATCCGCTCTCCTAATTTAATTAAACACAAGGTAACGATGGAAAATTAGATCCCTCAATATCTTTGCTGTAATAAGCTCCACAGTAGACTATTTTTTGGATTATCTTACTCTCCTGTGTACGTAACTCGCTTTTATAAATAAGATTTTATCTTATCTGGCGCCTTGGCGGGTTTCGGCTATTGTGTTTGCGAATTTATTACTTTTATCGCACTGTTTGTGTGTGTGTAGACAAGTTTTGGCTTTGAAGATGGTAGCCGAGTGAGTGAGGGGCGTTTAACGGGCTAATTATCAAACGGCTAATGAAGTTTGTATTCAGCGGGCGGGCATGGGGCGGCGGAGCTCGGAGGCGCTACGTGCGGCGACTGGCAACGCGCCCCACCTGATAACTCCCCTCCCTACACAGAAAAATTGCAGAGAAAAAGTTTCATCGCAGGGGAACGTGAATGAAATGAAGAATTGTGTCGGTCGCTTTTGGGATTATTCTCAACATAAAATTCCTCGAGAACCTTTTCTTTCTGTTTCAATTCATCAAGATGTCTTTTTTGCAACGCGTTTCGATTGAGTGTTGTCGCGTTTTTTTTCGTGTAATATATTGTATCACGTTAATTCGTTGGCGTTTCTTGTTCTAAGTCGTCATCAGTGTCTGTGATATGACATCAGGTTGATCTATAAGTAAGCGTGTGTATACATAAGTTAACTCTGTCGCGTATCTCACCATCCTTTGACTTAGACGATAATTTATAGTTAGTTAACTTACGTGTGCTAAACCCAACTGCTATGTATCTTAGTGGAGCGACGTGAGATTAATTATCGCGGAAATTGTTAGAGCCACTGTTCCCTAGTTATAAGAGAAGCAACCACTAATAATCGCGTAACAAAATATCCTGCTTTAATAAGTAATTATGTTAGTTAATGTAAAAAGAAGAATTATTTTGACGGTATGTATACATGTAGGGGAATCTTCGCAGTTTTTATCAGTATCTAGATCGCCAATATACATGAGAGTATAGCTCTAGAGCAAATACCTTAAAGCAACCTTTTGTTTCGAAAGAGGATATTGAAGTCAATGACGGCTATACTACTTGGGAATAAAGCGCCTTTTTAGATACGTTTTAAGATAAGTCTAAGAAACCGTTTTATTTTAAAGCAACTCACTATACAGTTTTCATTGAGAGAGTAAGATCGAGGTAGTTAATTCTTGTCGTATGGGCTGACTCTGATATACGAGATCTTGATTAACAGGCTGGTAGGATACCGACACAGTGCACTGCGTACGGTGACGTCATGTCCCATCATGATTCGGGGTAGCTTCAGACATCAGGATTGTGATTATTTTGTACAAAAACAGGTATCAACTTCTCAAGTTAAATAACGAAATCAATATAACTGATAAAAGAATAAGATCGATATTTATTTTACGCGTCCCGCGTAAGTTACCCGTGCAACTCAGAACCAGACTCGTGTGGAATATGATCCTTCTCTATTATCCAATAGTAGAGTAAGTAACAATCTCAATTTTGGTTCACTAAATGAAAACCTATAATAAAGATTAGTAACTGTCGATACGAGTATTAATCTGAATCACAGTCGGAGGCAATCATCCATCCAACCTCTGACCGTATCTAACATTGATTTAGCCATCCATCCCACTATGACCGCACCCAACTTTACTTAAGTCGGTCGATCAGCGACGACTGACACAAGCCGTAGAGGCGGCGAACATTTCTCATAAGTGGTATTATTTGTACTTCAGCATACTGCCTGAGGAATTGTGCACACGAGAACTACGAATACTTGTTAGTTGTTAGTAGTTTCTTGGACTCTCATAATACTAGTTAATGGTAGTTATTGTTTTGAGTGGAATAAGTTTTTAATCTACCATTGTATGTATTCCTTCTTAACTGATGAAACTTTTGATTTGATCAAATTATCACGTCACGGTGGTAGTATTCAAGGAGGACTAGAACTATACCAATATGATGTGAGATTAAAGACATCAGTATGTATATGCTAATTCGGTCATGACATGAACCAATTACGAGAAGAAAATTACGACTCATAAATGCTTAATCAAATAAACACTGATATGCTTAAGTTTGAGACCATTGTTGTAATAAAATTACTGTAATGGCTCTAGAAATGTACGAGTATACTTAACATCCAAAGATTCCTTAAAATAAGTTTCTAAATGGAAAGCGTTATTAAGAAATTCTTCGTATTTAATTTAAATTTATGGTAACTTGTATTTGAATATTCTGGATCCTTTTACAATTGAAGGTACAATTTACAATTTTAACTTTACCTAGAATTTCTTTAGCATATCACAGCTACTAAGACACGCTCAGAGCTAGTGGAAATATGACATATATTATATTATAGTGCAAAATGTTTTCTTCAATCATATATTATGTTGATAGATTACTTACTTTAAATATTGCATAGTTATAATGAGAGGTAAAAAAAAACATAAATTCAAACACTCCAAAATTTTTAACATTTAAAATTGTAGCTTTTGACCTTGAAAACATATTTTTTGAACGAAAATAAACGAGAAGGAAATGGTAAATTTAGTTATACTATAACTTCAGTATACCTAAATATAAAAGCATATCTCGAGTAGCTAAACAACATAATTATAGAGGCTCCTCCCTACATTGAGATGAAAATCTGAAAGAGCGCCCTCGTAGCGGAACTGTATCTGTAGAATCCCGAAGCTACATTTTGAATGCCCGCCGTACATTTACTAGAGCCCGCTTTGATTCGGGATTTAAAAAGGTCATAAAGCCTTATGAAAATGAATAACTTGGTTAAAGTTGAGTTTATATTTTGCCCAAAAAGAATTACCTGGTGCAATTTATTTTTCCTTCAAGTATACATACATATTACTATGCATAAAGATTTCTGAAGCATAGTTATTCCGGCTTCGGGTTTTAAGCAAACATGTATCCTTAAACACATGAAGTTTGAATACACACATCTAACCAAAATACGAGTACGTACGCAATTTACTGCTTCTCCATAATATTTTAATGCAAAAATTAATTCTTACGTACTTGTAATCTCAAAGCAACCATTACTAAATTGGTCTTTAAAAATGTTTTAACTGCATCCTCGCTAAACTTATTACAGCTAATTAAAGGGGTCGGATATCTTTTTAAGTGCCTATTTTTTAATAAGCTATTAATTATTTTTACTGAGACATGCTGACCTATTTAGTTTTATTATTTGTATGATTAGGTTCATGTACTACAGTTAATATGATATCAAACAACAATCCTGGGCCTAAAGAATTTTACGTTTTTATATCGGATGTTAAGCTAATAGGGCAATAATTATGTCCTCTGGCCTAACGTGTTAAACAATAGAATGTTTGTTGCTCTAATGGTTCAAAGTGAGAATTGCCTGTTGAACTTGCTGTTATGGGAGGAACCACTAAACACCAAACTATGTGGTCTGTTATTGATACTAGGCCAGCTTACTGTACTAAGGCCTCAACTTCCATTGACATGTCTTGAAACCTTAACCCAGCTGTAGCATAAGTATTAAGTAGCTATTATAAATTAAAAGATGTAATGAAAAATGATAATCATTCATCGGGATTCGCACAACACCCTTTAGATCGAAACATGCAAGGTTCTTTACGGGTAAAAATAGTCGTGGTGATAAAAAAAGGCTCTCAATATTTTACATCAGTACGGCTCAACGGCGTCATAGTTCACGCAGCGCATCTGCTCGTAACGTTTTGCCGGGCAATAAGTCCGGGCTAATTGTCGGGGAGGATAATTTGGTGTCGGTTTACTGTCCTGGCGCGCTGCTGCCGACCGCCGCACATGCTGCTAATTACTCAGTCACGCCTCTCCTGAAAAACATACTCCATCTTACTTACCTCCATTACTTTATACTTAACGCGTAATAATAAATAACGTAGCCTTTTTTGCTACGTTCAAACGTAGACGGTTTGGTACCTGATACCAATATTGTGTTGTATTAACACATTGGTACTGGTGGTTCTAGGAATCTATAGTCATGTTTATTTTGGCTTTTACGATTATTTATAGTACCGAAACTGACACTAATCTTAGACAAATAAATTTATTTGCATCGAGATATGTGGTGGTAAAAGGTGGCACAAGTTATCGTAAATAACACTATGTTCTTTTATATTACATTTAAACCAATGTTCCAAATGTAAGTACCAAAGCGAGTCATTGTATTGCAAAGGAATTTCGCAAACATCGGTTATTAGAAAATAACAACATAAAAATCGTATTAGCTCAGTCAAAGGAACGTCGTCAAAGGAAAATAAGAATGCCTTCTGTCGGCATCAGCTTCCAATTAGACTTTGTTTCATCCCAACATGGCAACACCTCCAGACATCTTAACAGATATCCGTTTAGTGTCGAGTATAAAAACCTTTGGAACGACATGAGTAAATGACGTGGTCTAGTACGTGATATAGTATGTGGTTTATGTGACCAATAAATGTTTAGGTATTATTGGTTTGTGACTATTTTTGATATCTTATATAGTGTATGTCCATGCCACAGAAATTATGCCTGGGCAGTAAAATACTGGTTATTTATTATATTGCATAAATCCAGAAAATATTTACGGTATAATTTTATTGCATTTTACCATAAAATGCCACTTAAATATGTAAGAATAGCCGGTGTTTCAGTGAAGCCACTTGTAAAACTCTCTTAGTCCACGTTCTAGGTTCCTGGCTGCTTTTCTCAACGCTCTCCTCTAAAAATGTAATGGACAAGTAATTTATTTCGCTTCATTACTGTAAAAAGTTTAAATTGCAGTATTTCAAACAAGGCACGCTTCAAATATAACAGCAGCGTGTTTAAAGCTTTTTATGTTTTCAAACCGATGATTTTAAAACATTGCATTGTATTTAATAAGTTCGTATATATTTATTTTTCTATAGAAATAGCCAACAGGAGAGTAGATTACTCACGTGAGGGTAATTGTTTATAATATTCTGATCTGCCAGAATATAAATAGATATGTCTGATAAGCCTCTGGCGAAAATAGTAAGTAAAATAGAAAATAAATTAGAGAGTTCAAAGTAAAAGAAAAAACCTTTCTACAAAAATACAATTTGGACTTCATCCAACGTAATTGCTTATGATACCACTGTCGCCATCTACCGTGTGTGTTTTAAATACGTCTGCGTTTTAGTTACAAATAAAATCGCACGCCTGTCGCGTGTCGCTTTGTCGTATCGTAACACAATAAATTAATGTATCTACTTATGTTTATGCCCAATTTCATTTACGTAAGACAGCGTTGCTTGTTTCTTATGTTGTAATATTTTTCTTGTGTTATATTTTATTTATTAGTGAAGACATTGTATTCTAGTTTTTCCCCCAAACTCCAAAAATCTTTTTGTCTTATATATTTTATAATGACCTGCGTGATAAATAGAACACTATTATTTTATTTAATAACTTAAAACTCATAAGGATTTTTTAATTAATCGTGAATTTATTGACTTTTGGTATTATCTGTATCTAGATCAATTTGAGTTCAGCGTTATTATATTATAATCACGTGTCTCATGTAGGTGCCTCCATGTCTTCCTAGATACTGATCAGTTGTAGTTATTTTTAAAAGGTACTTATCGTATTATTACTTTGACCGTAACATATATACACTGCTTAAATGGAATACATTGATTATTCGCTTCAGTTAACCTATTAATTGGTAGCCTGTAGTCATGGTCGCTATTTAATTAATAATTTAGTTCAGTCCGCATAATCCGATTACAACAGATTAAACTGAATCGGAAAAAATATTCTGGTCTGCGTATAAAATAAATAGTGCTTTGGAATAAAATATATATTTGGGACGTTTCTGATGAACCTTAATGAACTTCGTCAATCTTCATTTGCATGTTTCGTTTTAATTTTTACATTTTCCATATTGATATTTGGTTTTTATATTAGTTTTATCTTCAAAGAGGATTTTTATTTTTTAAAACGGAGTGGAATGGCTCAATAGGATCAGTTTAACTAAAAAATTTAACATTTTTTTAGGAAATTTTAGTTAAGTACTTTTCACGCTAATTTATCATTAATATTGGCTTTAATATCTGTGGTTAACCCACATGGAAAGCAAAACAGCTGTATGGAAACATTTCAGAGATTTTATTTTTTCATCCTCCCTTATTCGCTGTTTTCCGATGACTACTGCCGTATCTTTATGCAGCGCTTTATAATAAAATCTATCTGTAGAACTATAAATAATTTTATGATCAATGTGTGAGTGTTAAAATTAAGCCACTAAATATAATTCAAACAAATTAAATATGATAATTTGAAATGATGTATTATAGAAATGTAGTATAGAACTTAAATTCATTCACCTGCTATTAATAAATATTTTATGACTTTCATGCCATCCCACTATATTGGATCTACCGTACCGATTTATATGACACTGAATATATTTCTTACATGACGTGCTATCTAAAATACTTTTATAACAGGTCAAAATTCCACCGAAGCGAAGCGAGGGCGGGGCACTAGTATCTTATGTGTATGTTATATGTATTTTGTCTTAGCATTGTCGTAAAAAAGCAACAAGAGAGAAGGTCGACAGTTGCATACAAAAGAGAGGAAACCGTTCGTCTATAGTTGTAATGAGAGCGCATCTTATCAATGTGCGGTTAACGTCACAGGAACACATTTTTTACCCTTACAGCTTTTACTATTCTATTCAATGTGAAGTAAAAAAACGAAACCGAATTGCACGTAAGTAACTCTATTAAAAATGGCCTTTGACTAGCATTCATTATCCCCCTGTCTAGTTTTGTATTCTTTTGTGTGCGATAGTCGCTGCATGGATGCATGAATAAATTGTTTTTCAACGTGATTTTTAAGAGTTGTGCATTCTGAACTAACTGGTAGGTCAAGATCCCTTTCTCATAGAAAACGGCTTTGTACTATAGTAAAAGACGTCCACTATTAAGGGCGCGAATCGGGTCGGTGTAGAGCTTATAGCGAGTGATATTCTCTAGGTCAGAGCTTCTTAAACTTTTCGTTTTAACGGGTGGTTTAATTTTTATGCGATTGAAATAGAATTGTCCATTCAATCACTTTGATTTTAATATACGTACCTATAATATACCTACATTGAATGATCGTTACAAGTATTTTCAAAAATACATAATTATTAGCCATTGCATTAACCACCACCCTTAACCCCCATCAAACCCTCCAGTTTCCTCTAGGTTCATAATCGTCCCTATGTAGATCCAGAGCGGTCACAAGGAGACGTTATTGGCCACTTTGAGAAAGACTGCACTAGAACGTATTGAGCGCGGGAATCAATCGCCGACGTCATAGCAGTCGGCCTCGCCTTTGCGTTTGCGTGTGCGCGTGAGTGATCCCGATTGTAATGCGTGCCTGTCATTGCCCTAGTGCCGTCATCGCCCCTCGCATCTTTAAACAATGGACGGAACCTGGCGAACGTTCGGCCCGTTTACTTATCTTAACGATTTATTGAACTACTAGAGCAGTCAAGCGTGAGCTTTATTAAAAATATATTGTTATAATAAACAGGTCTAACCGAATACTCCAGAGTATATTTTAAACTATGTTAGACGTCACCAACAAAGCCTACATTAAAATTTACAGTATTTATATGCATGCGTGTACGTTATTACACAATACTAGACCAACATTTATTAAGTTACGTAAACACCACCCAAGTATAACAATATTGAAAGCCTTAATTTAGACACTCAATTATACCACCTGATTAATGTAGATTCGGATTTACGACAAAATTATATATATTATCTTAGCTTGATGAAGAATAACGTGCGGAAAGAACCTGAGGGTTCTTAGAATTTTTCGAAGTGTTATCGGCGAAACCATACTTGGCCCAGACACGGAATGATTCTTAACCATATATTAAGAATGTCTCCAGTCATTTATATAATCAGAGTTCTTACCCCCGTTATTCATAGAGGAACATACCCGTATCCAAGCACAGTTGTTAGCGCCAATTGATTGTGGACTTTTGATTCGTGGCTCAAGAGATAGCTGTTTTCTTTACTACACTTACACTTCATGCTACATATCATAAATACAAACAAAGGAGCTTGGGTGCTACGATTGATGTTAAATGATCCATGAAATATTAGTCTGCGTTGCACAATGATGAGTCATTTAGTCTGGGTACTTATCGTTATCTAATATTTACATTAGAGGGATACTACTGAAATTACGACTATAAAAATAAGCAATAAGACTACGTGGCCTAATGACAGACATAATCAAATACTATTTTTAACGCTATTGAGAATTTGAACCTTATTGCAAAAGCTTTAAAGGTGTATTTCAAGTGTCTACATTGAGGGTGAAATAGCGTGCGACCAAAGTTGGGCGCGTTCATTGCAGCGAAATTCGACAACATGAAGTTGT
>LGAG01000351.1:364031-376097 GCA_001278395.1 Lerema accius | reverse complement strand
TGCCAACAATGTTTTTGTTGTTCTATTTTATTTGACGCGTCGAAAATAAAAGTTTAGAAAATCCTGATATTGATATTTATTGTTCAGTTTATCAGCAACTTTCACGTACTCAAACCCTACTATAATGTTATGGTTGTGTTGTTATAAGCACGCATTATCTTTTATGTATAATCATCTATTTTTGGGTGTATCTTGAATACTGTTTTTTTATTTAAATACAGGATTTGTTAGCGGTATAAACGCCGAGTCAATATAATAATTCCGATATCTACTACCATAGTCATTATAAAATAATTATTCAAGTTATTGGCATTTTTATTTATTATTATTATATTTACGACTAAATATTATAATAACTACTTTCCGTAATCTTTTACTCAAATAAATATGGTATATTCATCTTTTAAACTGTCCAAGTTTAGTATCACTTGAATCATTTCGTACTGATATTGTCGCAGCGAATTGAAAATCTTTTCGGAAGTTACAAAATACTGCGTACCTAGTAGCGAGACTAGCAAGCGGCAATCCATTCCCCAGATATTGTAGTGGCCAAACTTAGATTGTTCACTCGCTTTGTAAAGTCGAAATTTCGGTCCCCACGTTTGCTTTCCTACCTAAGCAATCAAAATAAATCGGGCTATATTTAAGTTGCTGTTTAAAGATTTAAGTTTAAACACAGAAAAGGAAATATTTCTGTATAAATGTATCATAGTAAGTAGCAATATACAGCATTAATTATTGTTTTAGGTACTGAAAAAACTACCAAGTCAATAACTTCACAAAGTTAAAAAGAGATTTTTAAATCCATGTAGTTTCCTGCGAGATTTGAAAAACTGAAATAGACTAATCGTATGCCAGTATTTAAATATTCCTGTAACGATTATCGCGAAATACTGAGTCACCCTTCTTTTTGTATAATATCACGGGAGCCATCGTCGTGTTAGATCACTGCTATAACGATTAAGTGGTTCCTATATTCGCCGAAATAAAATGTGACAGCCAATATACGAGTAGAAATAAACAGACAACGTAACAACGTGACGACGTAGTAATATAATCAAATACATTTAGGAAATATATACTTACTAACTATCCAGTTTTTTGTTTAAAAAAGCTTCGGATTTAATTATTGGATTATATTACATTTCAGGTTCAAAATACATTATATTTTCGAAATTAAATTAGTAATTCTAGAACAAAAGAACCTTTTTAATTGAATGCAAAGTACAGAAACTTAATAAGAATAAATATGAAACTGGATAACTAGAAATACGGATTTCGTTCATAACGTCCTAGATAGTCAACATTATATCGATAATTGAGAACTTTCTTTAAATTAATACAAGCAATTATTATTATTATTTTATTTCGATGTAAGTGCAAGTACTAAGTAGGAGTATATCATCATCGTCAACTGCACTTGCGGATTTTGCCTAATTTGTAATTCATAACACTAATAAAATAAAAAATAAACAACAAAGTCCATTTTTACTACAAAATACCTGATTCCATATACTACATTGAATAAATAATACTGTCTGTGGCTCAGTTTACATGAGCACTTAATATTCATAGTATCGCAGACGGAACACGTGCGCGCTATTTCTCAGGCAAGTGAACAAAAATCGATTGTAAAAAAGGGACGGTTTATAAAAATGCACATTACGTTACGGCGAGCCAGGGGTTGGGAGAGGTCGTTAAAACAATAAATATTAGTGGGACATAGAATTGTCGTAGTGGTATGAAAGAACAAGGAACAATAGGGTATGTGCCGATCCTAACATTAGTGAAGACATTGTGCCGGCCGGCGCGCGGCGCCCATTCAGCCGCGACCGATCCGCATAATGAGATGCAGTGTTCCTCCAGATGTGGCGCAGGCGCGGCCAACACCGCTTTTTGTGTTTCCCCTTTTTTACCCACGTCTTGCACACTTTGACAATGTCACGTCGTTCACGCCGATGCAATGCTCTGTCATATCTAGAAAACAAAACAAAATCGGCACGCTACTCAAATATGTAAATATCTGCCTACGTATTATAAGATGTCTACATTGCGTAATTTAATTTAATAATCAAATGAAGCGTGCGTATTATTACCGTCAATTCTGAATTTCTGTACTTCCTAAATTCAGAAACGATATAATATTTTGTGATAACTATAGAAAAGCCAGTTATATTGCGTGTAACCTAACCCAACCTTTCCCTCCATTTCATCTAAATATAATACCGGAGTACAGACTAGATCGGAGGTGCGCTGCGGACGAAGTCAGCCTCACGTTTATTTATGTTGCCTTAGTCAGAACTGTTACCTCCTGCTGCCAGATGTTATTTTACGACAGTTAACCACTCAATAAACAAATATATTCCGAGTAACTTCGCTATCACATTTCTGGATAAACCACTAAATAATTTATTGTATTTTTGTTACATTACGGAAATATTTTTATGGCGAAATTTTTCTCCCGATTTCTGTTTCAAGATAGAAGTTCCTTTAAATAATCAACTATAAAAATAAAAACTTCCAAATTATATCCGAGTACACAGTTCATTAGATGCAAATACACTTTACACCTACTGCAGATACACTCATATGCGATTATCCAAAAAAACTTAATCACTGGATGGGCTGTTGCGATGGACGATCCAATATCTTAACTCGCGGGTACGCCCGCGCAGCTCCATACTTCTTTACATTCCATACGAATATAAGCACTATGGGAAGTAAGGAAGCACGGAACTAGCGCAAGGCTGTATCTTCACTCTTCTATGAAGGTCCCACGCGGTAAGTCCACGATTGCGGTCGGTAGCACAATGCGATAGATGAGACGGATGCGGCGCCATCTTCAGGGGATGGCAGCGAGACCACCGCGACGCGAGAGCCCTTCGAGGCGGTGACGGTGGTGGCGAGCGACACGGCGTGGTGGCAGCTCGTCGAGCACTGGCGGCGCGCAGCGTGCGCACGCGCAGACCAGCTCTAAAAATGGAGTCAACCGACGGAGTTCGCTTACGACTCGCAAGAACCATCCATTCCAAATTTGTATTTTCCCGAAATAGACCGGACGGCGAGCGTCCATCGGATCGGTTTCTCGAACGTGCACCGACCTGCAGCTTGCGGCCACTAGTCGGAGTGCACGGCTAAGCAGGCGAGCACCAGCCGGAGAATCTTATGTAAGGAACACTGTAAACCGCGCCGCGTGACGACCGTTTCGAAAATAAACGTGCACACAGAGTACGACGCCGCCGCCGCCGCCGGGCGCCACATGTGCGCGCTCCCGTCAGCGTTCCGATGCTCGCGCTGGAGGGGAGGCTATTATTAGTTGAACACCATCCACCACTGTCACCTCCCGCGGGGTAGTCGGTCTATACATAGTTCCGATCACAAGATCTGGCAATCCTCAGCGTTCACTGACCCCCTCTGAAACAACATCAATGCACGAATCAACACAATATTATTTATATTATTTGCACGGCGAACGCACTCGATTCGTTTTCGGAACGTGAATATATGACGTTGTCAATAACATCACTAACTTTCCTTGAGAGAAAAACAGAAAAATGTGGGATCGTTCGTTATAGCAGTATTATATGTGTAGGCGCCGAGTACGATGTTTGCGAAGTTGAACTGTTCGAGGTAGTGGCAACGTATTGTGGCCGAGAATTCCCGCTGCTAGCCGTAAAGCGCGCCTCAACGTTCGCTCAGTCAATAAAAGAATTTTGGCAAACTTTCGTAGACAAACAAGTGGGACGACGGCCAACTCATCTTTTGTCTGCCTGAAAGCAACATAGTTTTGTTAGCATTTTGATATCGCAACGTTTCAAAGCACATACTATACATATAGGAAACTAATTACTACTGTTACAAAAATATTCAATAAAAACGGTGGCTATCCTACTAATATCATATTGCACGAAAAAAATCATGAAACTAAAAAAATATTTAACAGTATCTGGAATTTTTAATTTAAGATAACTTTGATTAATTTTCTGTCTTACAGTCTAAACCATACATTATAATAGACGAGCATAATATATTGAGTAGCTACGTGTCACGCTAGACAAATGTACGCTACGTTTGTTTAAAATGTCAATTGTATCGTGAATTTCAGTAAGTTTCCTCGAGTCAGCTAAGATGCGCTGGCACACAAAGAATAGCTACAGTGGTCGCAAAGCGCGAGCGGCCGAGGAACGTCTGTTGAATATTAATGTGACATTGTTATTGGCCACGGTTGCCCGCCGCTGCCCCAATCGCGCATTTCCATAACTTACTATTCTGGATCCGCGGGGAATCAGCTCGCCGTTGTAGGAATATAATAGTTTGGGCTACCTACTCATATCTGCCCTATAAATTCTATTTGATCACGACTCGGTACATTATTCATTGGTCAGATTCTCTAAGACGACGGGCGACGAACGACGCGGCGCCTCCGCACTGCATCGTCGATCGACGCCGACCGAAGAAGACGCGTTGATTCATTATACAATTATTTCAATCGTAAACCAGTGGGCAGAGCTCCTGTCATTTCAATAACACTGTTACAGTTACGAATGAATAAAAGTAGTGATACAGACACTTCGTACCATAATGTAAACAGGAACGACAATTTGAGTATTTGGAAATGTATTGTGTGTGTTGATGGAGACGATGACCCTAATGGCGAATGCTATTATAACAACTTATAACATGGAATATGGTGTAATAACTACTAATCGATGTGCCGCCTGGGACAAGGAAATGATACTTAATTCCGCATTTCTTAACTAGGACAGACTGTCTTTCAGCAAACATATCGGTTTTCTTTAAATTATATGTAAATGAATATGGTGCCGTACGTGTGATTAATCTTTAGCTATCGGTAACAAAATAAAAGTTTAGGGAAGTATTTTGTTCCTGGGGGATAAGAGGTAATAGGTCTACTGAAGCGAAGGGAAGGCGGGCCACTAGTCCATTATATAATCCTCCCGTGGGATATATAAATTCCTCACTTAGTCATAATTATACCTGTGACTCATGTGTTCATTAATGAGCCCGCACATCGGATCCGGAAGATCCGCATACCGCAGCAAATTTCAACATTATCCCTGCAAGAATGAATAATGTCAGTTTAATCACTTTTTAAGTATCTATGACTGGTCTTTCTCTCCCAATATCCATCCATTCCTCTAGCCTATAATTCGTAAAGATTACACAAACTCTTAAAATTTATTTTCTGAGTAATTTTCTAACAATTTGTTGTCTTGATTTAGATCGTTGTCAGATAAACAAATAGATTTTATGAAACAATGTAGTATTTGAATGTCCTATATGAAGTCGGTTACAAATTTATTCGTTTTTACTTACTTTTATTTTAATGCTTAACAACAATATTACCACACACAAAGTACTACATTATTTACACCTACAAAGGCGTCGTCTTCGGTGTACATTACATTACTTATACACAACATTTTATGGAAGCTTTTACACGTCTGTAACTTACAAAGTCTTTCATCAGAGCTTGTTTAAGGAACATTGTAAGAATCGAGGAGAAATAACCAAAAGAAACAGATACACATCTTCTACTTTTAACTTCAACGTACGATCTCTCGTAAATCCTAAACCCCTAGGGTTGCAATTATTTAAGTTCAGATACCGCATTGTTTCATCGAACTTGGGGAGGGAAACCCCTCTACTCGAACATTTCTTTGTAAACTCTATCTATATACTCCGCGAGTGTTTGAGAAACTACAGTACTTTGATAGCAAGTTGAAACTTTGTATAGGTATTGACGTCTTTTACTCGAGACGATACAGCGAGGAAGATTATTTATTGGCGAACAGCAAAGAATCACTCTTACCTTAGTCGCGAACTTATCCTTTGTAAATTTTACAATGGGTTATTAAATGTTAACAGTGCTTTCTAATATTACACTATCGATTGCCTACGTACCTACTTGTTTGCGTGTTCTTAAATTAAATTTTGTCTATAATATCTGCGTGAATCGTGAAATTTGTAATGTAATTAATTAGCATCTCTATCAACCATTTTTAACTGTCTTCAAATAATCATTTATGAAAATTAAAGTAGTTAATAAAAAAAACAAATTCGAGAACTACTTACATTTTCTTTTGAGGGCGGTGGTCGCTCATATACAAAGGCTATACTGAGTACTGACACTGACCTTAAAAGAAATTTTAATCGTCTAATCCGCTATTTCGTATCTACTTTTCGGTAACCTTTTTTGAAGTCCGTTTAAATTATGATTTTATACGTTAGCACTTTTAGTGTACTGATAGCATCATCATCATCATTAGGTACTTAATAAAAATGTTGATTGACTGACAGACACGCTACAGCCTAAACGGATAGACCTAGAAGCATGAAACTTGGCACAGAGGTTCCTTCTAGAGTGTAGGGGAGCACTAAGAACGGATTTTTGGAAATTCCCATTTTAAGGGGGGGAAATAGGAGATGAAAGTTTGTATGATAATTAAAAAAAAATTAAAGCAAGCAGTTTGCAAATTAACATTTAAGTTTTCGATACTAAGCTAAGAAGTGCGGATTTAAAAAAAAATTGGAAATTAACCCATAAGGGGGTGAAATAAGGGATGAAAGTTTGTATAAAAATTAACCAAATTTTAAAGCTAGCAGTTTGCAAATTCGTGTTTAGGTTTATGGTTGAAAGGGGTGAAAAATCTGATTCAACGATTTTTTTAATTCAACCCCTAAGTGGGTAAATATCACCGCAAAACTATAATTTCCGCAAGCAAAGCTGCGGGCAACAGCTCGTTTGATAATAAAATTTTTGAACACGAAGGTGTTCTTTGTGTTGGTTTGTAAAGAAATACGAATAGTTAATAATTAGTTATTATTTATACAGGGATTTAGAATAATCATCTTCATAATGTACGAAAAATTTATATGATTTAAGGTGCGGTAAGACTAACACACGGGGCACGACTAACACTATCTAAGTAGCTTTAAGTTGAAGATGATTATATTACACTTATTTGATTGGAAATAAATGTAATGTGCCTTTATTTGCACTTGCTATTAAGCATTAGTCCTTAGACTTATAACCTGCGTCAAATACTATATACGCGTACTATATACGCTACTATATATACTACTATATACGCTATATATCTATGCGTATACTACTATTAGAATTCCTTTTTAGATAAATCGCCTAGTCCTCGTCACTGAGATGAAACATTCAATTTCTAAGTGTCGTTGACCCCAACACCCTTCAGACAGAAACACAAGGTTGCTTAATTTGAAGAATTTACTTAGATAGTTCACAAATTTGTTATTATTGCTTTAACGGGTAAAACGTCGACGAGAAACCTGAATGTCTGAAAGCTCTTTGTTTTTCAAGGCCCTGAGTTTATTCATCCGCAATTAATTAATATAAGCCTAAGTGATTAACTTAATTGTTTTAATAACGTACCTATCTCCTCGTAATTCACAAGCTTTAATTAAATCCGTCTACTGAATAAGAACTTGTAACAAGTATATCTGCCTGTGACAATATCGATCATAAATCGTAAAATTTGAGCTGAATAAACCTGGCAAGTTGGTATATTCAATGATCTTTGCATTTCGTGTTTCTATAGCAGATGCTAATTACAAAAACGCATTATAACAATGGCGTCATTCCGATTTCAATGAGATGCGAGTAGAATGTACAACGAGTACCTAATTGGTCACCGACCGCATAAAACGATGTTTAATTAGTTTACATTCAAAATATATTATGAATTTTATACTCACACCAACCGGCATGTTAACAGAAACTACGAAAAGAGACATGTTTTTTTTATATCACGACTCATCCAATGCCTACAGCACCAGAATATTTTTAATTAACATTAGTTTTGAATAAATTCAAAATACTTGAAGCGAAACAAATTAATTTGATGCGTTTAGTGAGACTCCTCGCACGTCCCTTTCATTAACAATGTTCTCAACATTCCAGAACCATCACGTGTTGTGTACTCCGGCAACTGTGCTGTGATTTCATAAATAATACAATGAAATCAATTACAAGTAACGAATTCACCACCATAACTTACCGATGTCGCAACAAAATTTAACTCGGACGTCTAGTCGATCGTAAACACATGTGATCCCGTTCACCTGAAGTTTGAGCAGTATTAAAAGAGTACACTGAATTTTTACACGATGCACGAGTCGTTATTGTATGAAGTGGTGCGGCGATGGTGGCGCGTGGTGGAGGCGCCCGAGACGCGCGAACTGTTGTACGTAGGCCGGCCGCGGGCGCTCCGCCGCCGCCGCCGCGCGCCGGCCGCGACGTTTGACCTTATTTAATTAGTTCGTTCATTTTTACTCTTTGAACGTACACACTCCATATTAAAATGTGTACCGCCTAATTTATTGTTGCTATCTACACGATAATTAAACTGGATAAACCTTTTTACGGTTAAAGTTAACGACGATCGCACTTTGATCTGTAGATCTCTATGCTTCTATGTTCGTGTTGTTTGATACACAAATGCATCGTCTATTTTAGAGTTTGAGTTCATCCACCTCATTGACAGTGTTGGTATTCTACGAATGAGATTATAGCACCCTAAATAAGATTTGGACTAACCTCGGTAATCAAACGTGTTAAAATTAACGAAACAAAACTGTGAACAAAAAGTGCGAGTTAATAATATATCTCAGCAAGAGGTTAGAATGAACTCCGCCCGCGTGGGGGCCAATTCCGAAGCCACTGTAGTTAAACAAAACTTGGTTTTGATTTGGTTTATCTTAGTTACTTGGTACGTCGTAATCAGGTTTAGACAAGCAAATTAGTAAACTTTTCGCCAAGATTTGTACTAATTTAATATCGATATTTGACATAATTAAATTCTTTATGGGTACCTATATTTAAATGTTAGGTATAGGCGAAGAAATATGCATTAATGGTAGCAATAAAGGTTTTTGCACTCAATTGGTATGTCTACAAAAGTACTCGGTAATGAGAAGCGTTCTAATCCTAGGCATAAATAACAAAAAACATCGTTCATTCCACTTCTAACGTCTTAAGGTTCGTTCAACTGTCCGTCACTATATTTGTGTTCACATTCGTCTCCACAGCCACTATAAGTATCTGAGTAGTAAATATTTTCGGCCTCTCGATCAAATTATAGAAAAAGAGGTCTCTTAAGTAAATTTAAATTTTTAGCTCTTCTGTTAGATTTTCCTAACACCTTTTAGGCACTACATATATAATAATATCGTGAAATAATGTTTAGCCAGTAACGTAAATTACCCACTGCATTTTTTGTTGTAAGTTACCCACTGCAACATTATTACCACTCTTAAACCTATCACTACCTCTTAAGAAGTCTAAGTAGTTACACTGTTTTTCTACTTCTTCTATAAATATAATCAATCCATAGACTGAAAATGATTCGCCTTCAATCTTTCGTCATTATGATTATGCAAACTACGACTTAAACAATATTCTATTTATTTCAGCGCAATGAAGATAATGCTTGGAAAGCTGCCGCGGCCGTGGATTGTGGACGACGCGAAGGACGACGGCTACACAGCACTACATCTGGCGGCACTCAACAACCACGCAGAGGTCGCTGAGTTATTGGTCCGCGGCGGCGCTCGCCCCGACCTGCAGAACGCTAATCTACAGACCGCCCTGCACCTCGCCGTCGAGAGACAACACACACAGATCGTGCGTCTGCTGATATCACACGGCGCTGACCTCAACATTTGTGACAAGGTAAATAATTTTGATGATTCGTACATGTAATTGATAGAATTTTTGTTGCAATCAGTGTTATTGGCCATTTCTAATTTCTAAAAATTTCTAATTTCTAAATCATAATAACCCCCTAATAAATTGCACAGAAACGTATGTAATGTATGTTAGTAGACTAAAATGGGTAACTTGAAAGCAACCTACTTACTAAGAATGCCCACATGAAGTAATGAAAAGTCTAATATAGTGTCACGATATAGGATCATGTGGAACCCGCAGTAATAGATACTAATATCCTGAAACTAACAGGATACGGAACCGAAACTGTCATCTATCCTATTATCATACTAAATTTCACTTGAGCTTATGACATCGTTCTCAGATCGTAGATGATATAGGATAGGGTATAAAGCAACTGTTATAATTTCATATTTAGCCAGGTCACGCACGTCTCGGGAGCCTGCATATAAATCTGGTCTGTTACGTCAATACGTTCACCAATTCCCAGTTATCGAGTTAAAAATGATTGAATAGCCTGTTGAAAATTACACACAGGTCTCGTGGGCGTTTGATGATATTAAAAAAATACCGCAGGGACTAAGATAACAAAACCAATTAAATAGTGAGTAACGTCGTTTAGATAATTTGTAATTTACCGAATTTTTCGTATCACAATAACTTTATATTCAGCAGGTTTGCTTAGCTTTGCTCAGTAACACTTAGTGCAAAGCAGAAATTTACGCTAGGTTTTAAGATATAAAAGATTTAAGAAATAACAACAAACATAACTGATTAACGAAAAGTATAATAAAATATAATAATTCATTGCGTAGTTTCCGTTGCGTGGTTGCGACGTCTTATACAAACAGAACTTATCTTATATCATTTAACGTTTTAATCAAAAGCAAATAGACTTAATATTCACCACATTTCTTTACAGTTTAAGGGAAAGAGTAAGCCGGGAACTCGTTACGTAATCCAATTATTCTCGGCTATCCCGCCTTATCTCCGTACCGTAACTTCCCGTTGAAATAAAGCCTCGTGACGTTTGCGTAAGCGACTAAAACATTTTACACGTTGCCCATTTTCTAAATGAATAATTTATAGTCGGTACCTACCTACCTAACTATCTAAAATTAACAAAGTTTCTAGTTGTTTTTGCTGCGACTGTACCTATGGGTCGCAAAGTAGGTATTTCTGCTTCTATTTAGGTATATCAAATGCTATGTTTTGTTTTATCCTGTATTAGAAATGTGTGAGTTATACTTACAAAGTAATATTCTCTAATCTGTGGTTATACTATCACTGATGTTATCAATGTGAAGAGTGAGTCTATAACTATATATTTTTTTGATCTGAGGAGTTAGTATATTGTTGTGGTGTGTATTCAGGACGGCGACACGCCGCTGCACGAGGCGCTTCGTCACCACACTCTGCAGCAACTCCGGCGACTACAGGACGCGCGCGAGACGCCGCTATTGACAGGACTCACGCATGCGCACGATAAGAAATCCAGCGCGTCTATAGCGTGCTTCCTCGCCGCGCATGGCGCTGATCTCACCATCAAAAACAAGAAAGGTTCGATTACTTAAAGCATTTTAATCTGACTCTTTAGTAAAACAACAATGCACCATCTTTCTACAGCAAACAATAATTTATAACAATAATTTATAGGTTCCTACTCAAAAGTAGCAAAGAAAATAATGTGATGAATTTGATTATACTTAATTTCCATCAAATTAATGACATTTCTTGAGCAGATATTCATAGTTTAGATTAAACACACGTTCAACATCATTTCAGGTCAAACACCTCTCGACTTATGCCCGGATCCTAATCTCTGCAAGACGCTGACTCTGACGTGCCGGAAGGAGGGCACTGGAATGACCAGCGATGGAACGCCGGAGAGTGAATCTGGATCGTTCACCGTTCCCGCGACTAACAGTGCATCTAACCCCGTTCCCGCAACAGAAGCGCCTGTTGAAGTCGCCCAAACAAACGACCCAACTGCCGATGAATGCCTCGTCTGTTCAGACGCAAAACGCGACACTCTGTTCCGCCCTTGTGGACACATTTGCTGTTGCAATGTTTGCGCGGCGAGGGTAAGTTTATGAGTCAGTTTACATTTTACACCATGTTGATATGCCTTTTGGACAAGAAATATTCACTTTTGTGACGACAGCTGAATCTTATTTATGCCCGTGTAAAAGATACAGTCGAACCTTTTTATTATAAAATGAAAAATTTGGCATTTGTACTGAATAAAATTATTAACCATTATATTATCTATAATGTATAACTAATTAATTCGTTTCATCAACATCATTTTGCCGTCGTTGTGTTATTCAGGTGAAGAAGTGCTT
>LGAG01000351.1:352939-363858 GCA_001278395.1 Lerema accius | reverse complement strand
AACGGAGGCAATAGGAGGTACCTAATACTCCCTAGAGCTGCAAAAATAATCTCTTCTCCCTTAGGAATTTTCCGGCAATGCGTATAGATAGAAACTTCTACAGCTTGTGCCCTTCTTTACATAAGGACAAACCTTAAATATTTCGTCCACAGACTATGTGCCCCATCTGCCTGGACCGGCTCAAGAACATGATCTTCCTGTGCGGGCACGGCATGTGTCAGATGTGCGGCGACCGGATCACCGTGTGCCCCATCTGTCGCAAGCAGGTCGAGAAACGGATCCTGCTCTACTGAACACAGGATGTGACGTCAGGGCCTCGCGCTCCGAGGGACCCCGCGCTCGAAGGGGTCCCGCGTCAACCTATGAGGTAGTTGAATCAGATCATTCCATCGATATCGTAATAGGCTCGTGGGTCGTTAACTAAATAGACCTACCTATTGACATTTAAAGGAGTTATTTTCAATAACTCAAATGAGCCAAGTTTGTGGCCAATCACTAATCCAGCACAAGCCAAAATTCGCACTGAAGTGCACAGAAGTGATTAGTTAATGAAAAATATGTAATTGTTAGTTATGTATATCTGAGACTTCAGTAGAAACGAAATTTTATAATAAAATATCTAAATGTAAGAGATCTCATGAAGTGTGTCTTTGCCCCGAAACTCAGCACTGCCTTAATAGTACGCCTTGGAGGATACAATATGCGATGTTGTTAAACGTATATTTAATGTTTGTAAAAAAGAAAATGTAACCCATATTTAGTTGTTAAGTTTATTCCATCAAAACCATAATTCAAAATTTTCACCGATCTTCGCCAATTTAAAATACGTTCAACGGATTCAAGTATATTATATGAACGAAAAAGAACGTGCCAAATATTCACCATCTACAGAATAAGATTTCAAACAATTTTAACATTCTATTAATTTTTCACCTCCTTTATACTATTAATATCGAATACTTACTTACATTCATTTGATTTTATTATTTCAATGACTACAGTCAACATAGCACTGGAAAACTATAATTAATTATCACACTCTTATTATATTATATTTTTGCTAGTCTAGCCTATTTTACCCGCTATATTTAATTTGTAATTTAAAATACCTACCACCGTACACGATCGTTCTTTTGAATCTATTTTCAATATATATTTTTTCATTCAACTTGTTTTGTGTTTTGATCACGCTAGAACATTGTATATTTATTAAGTTTGTGATAGTCATTAGTACAAATTCTGGTAAATTAGGAGTCATTGTTTAACTTGCACTGGAAATTATAAAACTACTAATGAATAATCCAATTTTCTTAAGCAGAGCATCGGTTTTTAATACTATAGGAGGTTGTTATAATTTTTATATTAAAATTACAACTTATTATGAAATCTAATAATAAATATTGTACGTTTTGTATTTTTGTGTGTATGTACTAAATAGAATGATAGTTATATTAATAGTTTTCATTAATATCTCAAAATATTGATATCGGATAAATGAACTACTTAAAAGAAATCATCTTATTTTATCGATTTCTAAATTGTCTTTCAACAAAGACGTTCTATGCTCTAAAACCAATCATAAAATTAAGAATTCTATCAATGACGTTTTACGGTAGGTAGCACTTCGATAGATTAAATTCTCCATAACAAATGATTAATTTTTTTCTATAGATATTTATGTTTGGCCTGATTACTACAACCAGTTATTTAGTTGTTATAAGTATAGCACCCCTATAAAAGTTAATAATAATTTTATGCTAAGGAGTGTATTAAAAGTATAGGTATATCTCGCTTTTATAAGTATAGAAATTAAGGGCTAAAAAGAGGCAAGAATGTGAAAGAATATTGGGGCCTTATAGCCTTGAGCTTTCTTTATTTTTATGTGAAACTCGCTGGTGTCATGACACTAAACATCACTTCCAGAAACCAGTAAGTATAATATTTTTACAGATTACTCTCACATCAACTTTTTTTTTCTTTGATAAATAACAGGGAAATAATTTACCCATTGAATTTTAATTTGTATCTAATAATAATATGATTAATTTTATTCCATGCAGTGAAAATAATTAACAATATTAAAGCTTTAATTTATTATAAACTAAATAAAATGTTTTCAAATATATTGCAATGTACTGAAGAAATTGTTTTTTAATATAATATTATTACTATCTGTTTGCAAGATCACATCTGTCAGCTGTTAAAAATCGACCATAACTCATAACGTCAAATAATTGAACACGTCTAATTAGTGTGTATCAAACTTTATAGGTATCCAAGTGATTAAACATTTAAAATTAAACTCTAACTGTATTTAACTATGTATTTAAATTAAATCTCGCGATTTAGAAATGTGGTTAGCGCCATGTATTAATAAATATTGAAACAAAAAACAGACTCGGTCGATATCCCTGATCCATCGTGATAATTAGGCTTATATAATTATTATTATCCTTTATTATTTAATCATAGCTTACTGGAATAATTTTGTTTTAATTTATTAAGTTATTATATAGTTAGTTATTACTTAGTTTAGCATATAATTACTGTGTGAATCTAAGCCTATGAGCTGCAGCTTACCAGTGTTAACATTATAAATATGATGTAGTTATCACTTTGTTGTTGGTTTAGTTGCAAAATCGTTTTCTTTAATGTTAAAATGATAGTATACTAGGTTATAATGATAGATTATTATCGTCAAAATTTTAGCAATATGTATAAATGATGTTTTATTCTTGTTTCATTACCCATTGGTTACTCTGTTTGGGAAATCAACTATTTTACTCTAAAATGCATTTATTATTATAGGGTTATAAATCTTTCCATATTTGTCAATAATCTATTTGCATTTGCATAAGACGCATGAAAATATGAATTTAAGTTAACTGTAAACTTAAGTTATTCCTGTGTAAATCTGTAACCATTGTTATTGTAGATATTTGGTTTTAAATCTAAGGCAAGCATTCATAAAAAATATCAGTTACATTGTACCTTTTTTATTAAAACATGTTTCTTACATTACACATTTAAAATGAAGATGATAAATAATTTGATATTTTAAATTAGTAGAAAAGGTAAAATATGATTGATAATTTTTATGAATAAAATTGTAGGTCTTTTGTCATGTACGCGGCCACATCGACTATACCTTGAATACTTTAGTTACCTAACTATTGTCCTTAGCATTTGAGATCAACTTCAGTACGTAAGGTTTCAAAATTTTCTCATATAAAAATTTTATCAAATGTATTAACAATTTGCAAGATTATCAAGCTAAAATTAAAAAGCAAAAAGATTGTAAAAAAATGTTGCAGAGTATTTTCTGAAAATTCTAAAAAAATAATACATTCCTGTTTGCCGCACCACCGCGTACATGTAAAGATATACCTAATGTTAATGTAACTGTTAACTATGATTTAAGTTGTGTTTATCTTTCACGCTGATAATTATAAAGATATATTATGAACTAAAACTGTTTAGTTTTTTTCAAACACCTATTTTGATGTGTTTCATTCACTGCATATTTTAAGTAAGTAAAAATGTACTGTGTCACACGTGGATAATTAAAATGGGTATTTCTATTTATGCACTATCTCATAATATATTTACGCATCACATGTAGACGAATGTGAAATAAAGTACACCATTTTAAAACTACCAAGTTTTTATTTATTGAAAGCTAGAACTATTAGTTAGAAGAAACAAATTGAATTAACATTAAACAGGAATCTAGACATATCTATCCGAATAATTAGAGACCCAAGGCTGGTTCATAATTTTCTTTTTCTGGAGTTGGCATTTTGTCCTTGACCTCGTCCTGTTCTTGCACGGGCCGGCCATATTCGAACCTGTCCTCGAATACGGCGGCGCGTTCCTTCAGGATGTCTCGCGTCAGGTCTTGGATCTTGAAGGATAAGTAAGAGTCTTTGGCGAGGTCGCTCTCCTCGCAGCGGCGGCAGTCGTTGAAGTACAGCGCCGACTGCCCGCTAAGTGTGGGCGACACCGCGCAGTACACCACCGTGCTTGCAGCTTGCGGCTGAAATTGCAACAACTTCGTATACGTCCCGCGTTAAGGGGGGTCAGGAAGTAAAGAGACGTCATACATACATAGTATCAGGCCATGTGAGCGCGTGTGTCAAGGACACCAAAAATTAAGATTATGTACCATAAGACGTGTAAATTTTGGCACCCTTAAAGACATAATTTTTGTATGCTCCTACTAGTAGGCAAAAAGGCTATAAGTACTATCGATAGGGGTTAGTACAAATAGCATCACCACTTTTGTGGTGGAACAATCATGTTACCACCAGACCGAAATTGCGTTGCTTCTTTCTATATTTAAAAATATCTCACCACTGATTTAGAGAATGGTATCATTAAATTGTACAGCGCTTCATACGCCCACCAGTTGCGACATAGCTGTGTTTTCACAAATGATCCTGGATTAGCACAAAATATCGATTTGTCGGTACCCATCCACTTGTAACCTAAATAATGCATAGCCAATATTCCACAAAGCTTAGATATATTGTAAGCTTTGATAGACGTATATTCCTCTTTAGGTAGCGAAAGGTCTTCTAATGTAGGCGACAAAATTTTCTTTAAAGGCCATTTAATATTTCTGAAATTACAGGAATATTCATTGTATTTATAAATTATTAGAGCGCTACGATATGGCTGTATGACAATCATCTGACGATAAAAAAATCAAGCCTTACAATAACACAATCGTTCCTTTAAAATAATTTAAAAGGGGTTTTGGATATTATTGGAAAACGTAGGTAAATACTTTTGACTACCTAAGGTTTGGTGCACAATATCGTCCGAAGTTAAACCAATATTACCTACACTGTGTTGCATTCAGAAATGAATGGACTGACCTGTGGGATTCAGAAGATACAAAAACAATTCTTGCATCAGGTGCTAGGAGCTTTTCAATATTCAAAAGCAGATAGTACTGGCTCAAGTAATTAACCTGGAAGGTCGTTTCTAAACCATCTTCTGTAAGGAACCATGGTAAGCCAAATGTAGCGGCGTTCAAAATCACCAAATCGATTTTTCTAAAATTAAGGATATTGTTAAAATTCAATTATTGGTATAATTAAACAGAATACAACACTAAACTACCATGCATGAATACCGTCGGGATTAAACTGTATGATACAGAGTCTGAACAGCGACCATCAAACCTGGCTTTGAACCGACCTCATATTAGTAAGTGATATCATCAGTAAAGTAGCGAATTTTCCTACAAGTCAAAAATTTGTACGAAAAAGAAGTCGCTTCGATTACTACGTTGCTTAAAGGCAGCGATAAACATTACGTAGCTATTACCGTATGGCCTATCGATTAATTGATATGTTGTCAATATGCAATTAGTAGGTATATCAAATTATTACTTGTGATCCTTAACAATATTTTCGCTACAATTCTTGACAGATGCAAGCGATGCCAAGTTGACTTCATAGAAGTTAAGCAGGTCATTCCTTTGACAAACGTTTTTGACCACGAGGCTCGCTGCATATGTATTGCGGCATGCCATTAAAACCTTGCAGTTCCGAGAATTCAGGCATCGAGTTACTTCCAAACCAATGCCACTATTAGCGCCAGTTATCAAACAAGTTTTGTTTTCTAAATTGATATCCTTCGTAACCTGTAATATTTATGTATTAAACCTATAAAAAATTCCCCGAACGCCACGAGTTACCTAATAAGTACTTATGTAACTCATAAGTTAATCTCAACCTAATGCTATTTGGAAAAGAAATGCCAAAGTAAAACGGTTATTCTTTTGGTATAATTTAAAATTAAACCTCATCTGCTGAAGGACCATGAATGAATGTTAACTCTAAGTTCCGTTGCAGTACTTTAGAACAGTTTGCCAGACCATCCTTCCATACCAACGTGTTGAAGCACCTTCTAGTAGTATGGATAAATGATTTACTGTAAATAAATATAGGCATTAGTTGGATTACGTATCCTCTAACATTATTTCATCTTCCAACAATAATGTTGGGTAATAATTTACCGTAATATCTTTTTAGTAAAATCCTAGACTAGCAATATCTATTTTATTCTTATTGCCCGGCGGCACAAAGATGGTAATGTTTTTCGAGCGTATGTATGTAGGTCCATTTCTTTGGCACGCCCTACAGCCCAAACGGCTTGACGTAAATCAACATAATTATAGGGTGTCGTTGGATTCGTCTTGATTGTGAGAGTGACATAAGCTATAATTTTTTTTAATATAGGTACCCCTAATTTTTTAGCACTCAGATCTCTTGTTTTTTGTGATGATTACTAATTTTATTCTTATATTCTAATATTCTAATAGGAAATTTAAAAAAAGTTATTTGAAAGAATTTGAACTTAAACCATAAGAACTTTAACCATTAAGAAATTGAATTTAAACCATATTTATCTACCTACATTATTAACAAAATATGTACGTATTACTTAAACTTTACCTAATAAGTAAGCGGTTTAACATTTTGCGGATCAAATAATAGTCTTTATTGAATTTAATCTTTTAGTTTCAGACGTCTTTCAATAGGTATATAAAATACAAAATCTTCACAAGTAACCACTCTGTTATGACAATTATATTTATTTTCCTTTTGCTGTGACATACCACACCAAAATAGGTAATTATCAGTTTAGGCCAAAAGTATGATTTCCAGGGCTTTAATATGATTTCATTTAAAGTTGTCAATTCGGGTTAACGTCAAACGGAATCACTTGTCAGATTGTCAAGTTTAAGTCATCGTTTTTGTTTCATTCATAAACTCATAACAATTCATGTTCACAACAAATATGATAAAATGTATATCCTAAATTAATTCTTCTTAATATAATTAAATAAATAAAAGAACGTTTTAATTGGGTTTCCAAAATGGAAGCGCGTGGCAAACGTCATCATTCTACGTCCAGCTCGGATAGCGCCGAAGAAAACAGATTGAAGGATATACAAGAACGTGATGAGTTCGCGAAGAGACTACGAAAACGTGATGAAAGTAAAGTAAAGAAAGTCGCAGAAGCTTCTAACAAAAGATCATATGAGGAGGCAGCTAAGCGATTGAAATTGGAATCCGAAGACAGGGACAAAATCCTACCAAAACTACGTGTTCAGTCCCGTCGCAAATATTTGGAAAAGCGTAAAGATGATAAAGTAGTTGAACTAGAAGCTGATATAGCGGATGATGAGTATCTTTTTGACGAAAGTGTGTAAGTACTAAACTCTACCAGTTAGTGTTCATATTTTTAATGTGATCTTAGTCACCTATTAAAGTATTCTATTAAACCCAATGTTTTCATCCTTTTATGTTTTAGGTTAACTGAAAGAGAGAGAAAGGAAAGAGAGCACAAGAAGACATTGCTCCAGTTAGCCAAAGAACACGAAAAAGCCCGGGAACTCGAAAATGTTCAGAGATATCACATGCCCCAGGACCTTGGTAAAGGTGGAAAAGGTAATTTATTAGTACTTTATTAATACATACTGATTGTATTAATTCTGAAGAACTGTATTGAATGATCTGAGATGTTACTGATGCCTATGGGCAGTGGTTACTATCACCTTGTTTGTAAATAATAGTTAAAAATAATGCTACACAATTAGCCCCACGCTATGATTATCTGAGCTGTGGTTGTCAGGGACAGACTTCTAGATAAAGGACATTAAAGAACTTAAGTTTTAATTCATTATTCTGGAAATCTAACACAGGACTAGTTGAACAGTTATCTAGCATTGAACCATTGCACCATATGGATCAAAATGTTGTTATGTGTAATAGTTGTTTTTGTCAATATCTGATTTAGAACAATCTTGTAATGGTGAATAAATAGATGCTTTTAAAATTACATACTTATAAAAATAATTTAGGTAACCAGAACAATATTTCTTTTACAGGCGAATACATTGAAGTGGATGAGAATGAAAAATTACCACACTCTGAGCAAAGAAAATGGGAACAAGAACAGATTAAATCTGCATTTTTCAAATTTGGACCAAAAGATGCTAAGGCACAAGATGAATATGAATTGCTGTTGGATGAACAAATTGATTTTATTCAGGCCCTTCAGCTTGAAGGTAACAAGGAAAAGAAAAAAGAGGAAGAGGTTTCTGAGTATCAAAAAATAAGAATGACCATTGAGGAAACAAAAGTATCTCTGCCAGTGTACCCATTTCGAGAAGCTTTAATTGAAGCTATAAAGAATTACCAAATATTGATAGTAGAGGGAGAAACTGGTTCTGGTAAAACTACACAAATACCACAATACCTGCATGAAGCAGGATTTACCAAAGATGGCAAAAAAATTGGATGCACCCAACCAAGAAGAGTGGCTGCCATGTCTGTAGCTGCCAGAGTTGCACAAGAAATGAATGTTAAACTTGGCAATGAAGTAGGCTACAGTATCCGGTTTGAAGACTGTACATCTGACAGAACCGTAATAAAATATATGACAGACGGAACATTGCATAGAGAATTTTTGTCAGAACCTGATTTAGCATCTTATAGTGTCATGATAATTGATGAAGCTCATGAGCGCACTTTACATACAGACATATTATTTGGTCTTGTAAAAGACATCACTAGATTCAGACCAGAACTGAAACTATTAATTTCAAGTGCTACATTGGATGCTGAAAAGTTTTCTAATTTCTTTGATGAAGCTCCAATCTTTAGGATACCCGGGAGAAGATTTCCTGTAGATATTTATTACACAAAAGCCCCAGAGGCTGACTATGTTGATGCTTGTGTAGTATCAGTACTCCAAATACATGCTACACAACCACTCGGGGACATATTAGTTTTCCTTACTGGACAAGAAGAAATTGAAACATGTGTTGAAATGTTACAAGAGAGGACAAAGAGGATTGGAAAGAAACTGAAAGAACTTGTTATCTTACCAGTATATGCAAATCTCCCTAGTGATATGCAAGCCAAAATCTTTGAACCAACTCCAGAAGGTGCCAGAAAAGTTGTGTTGGCGACAAATATTGCGGAAACTTCACTCACCATAGACAATATAATTTATGTTATAGATCCTGGATTTGCAAAACAGAACAACTTTAATTCAAAGACTGGAATGGAAAGTCTTATGGTGGTTCCTATATCTAAAGCTTCAGCTAATCAACGGGCTGGCAGAGCTGGACGAGTTGCTCCTGGAAAATGTTTCAGGCTGTATACAGCTTGGGCATACAAGTATGAACTAGAGGACAACACAGTGCCTGAAATTCAGAGAATAAACTTAGGGAATGCAGTTCTCATGCTGAAAGCACTAGGAATTAATGATCTCATTCACTTTGACTTCTTAGATCCACCTCCACATGAAACTTTAGTGTTAGCACTTGAACAGTTATATGCACTAGGGGCACTCAATCACCATGGGGAATTAACTAAAGCTGGTAGAAGAATGGCAGAATTCCCCACAGACCCTATGCTGGCAAAAATGTTATTGGCTAGTGAAAAGTAAGTAATTGCATGTTTGTGACTTCCAATATTGGTTGATTACTTTTAGTATTAAATACTTTGCTAAACTAAAATATAGTACTTATAGAGATAAAAAAAATACTAGATAATACTGATATAATCTATACTAATATTATAAAGCTGAAGAGTTTGTTTGTTTGTTTGAACGCGCTAATCTCTGGAACGACTGGGCCAATTTTAAAAATTCTTTTAGTGTAAGATAGTCCATTTATCGAGGAAACCTATAGGCTATATAACATCACGCCGTGATGAATAGGAGAGGAGCAGCAAAAAAAATTCCAGAAACGGGAAAATTACGCGGGCGGAGCCGCCGGCGACTTCTAGTCAGTGTTATAAGTGTGGATATAATTTGTAATTTCCTTTTACAGGTACAAGTGTTCTGAAGAAATTGTTACTATAGCTGCAATGTTATCAGTCAATAGCTCAGTTTTCTACAGACCAAAGGATAAAATTATTCATGCTGATACAGCCAGGAAAAACTTTTTCCACAGACATGGAGACCATTTGACTTTGATGAATGTATATAATCAATGGGCAGATTCTGAATACTCAGTGCAATGGTGTTATGAAAACTTCATACAATATAGATCAATGAAAAGAGCTAGAGATGTTCGTGAACAGTTAGCTGGATTAATGGAAAGAGTGGAAATAGAAATGGTGTCCAGTATAGCAGATGACACTAATATAAGAAAAGCTATAACCTCAGGTTATTTCTACCATATTGCGAAATTTTCCAAAGGAGGACATTATAAAACTGTCAAGCACAATCAAGTGAGTATGATATTTTAAAAGATGTAAATTACATCTCTTAGTTTAATTTAAAACCTCCCTTGCTCATAGTACATGCTGCTGATTTCCATCATCGATGTGAAACACCCATTTAAATAGATTACACATTTTACAATATTAGGTATATTATGATATTAGGTTGTAGTGTGTACACCCCAAATATAATTAAGGTCTCCACTTTTTATATGACCAGTAAATGCTTTTAATTACTGATGACTTTGTTCGGTGTTAATGTGAGTTCTGATCTGTTTGTTGGTTGATAACATGAAAAACACCATAGCACAAAAAATAAAACATTTTCATACAGTAACAATACAAGGACTTCTTTGACTAAATACTCTCAGTAGCAACAGTTGATATTTCTAACCAAGCTTAATTAATTAATTAATAACAATTTTTTTTTCAGACTGTTATGGCTCATCCAAACAGTGCATTATTTGAAGAGTTGCCAAGGTGGGTGATATACCATGAACTTGTGTTTACATCCAAAGAGTTCATGAGACAAGTAACAGAAATAGAAAGTAAATGGCTTCTTGAAGTAGCACCACATTATTACAAATCTAAAGAATTAGAGGATTCCACTAACAAAAAGATGCCTAAAAAAATTGGGAAATCTGCTATTAAATAATACAAATATTG
>LGAG01000351.1:331778-352901 GCA_001278395.1 Lerema accius | reverse complement strand
GAAACCAAAGCTGTTAATTTAAGACTTGATAAAATTAAATGTATCTTTAACAAGCAGCTATGAACAATTAATAAATATCAGTCTATATAAAGATATACTATCATTGTAACTACATCTTAAATAGATTTATGATGAAAAGATTTTTCCTAAATATTAGAAATCTGTTACTCTTCCTTTTCTCTCCCAATCTCCATATCTTGTAGGTTCTGGTCCTCGAGGACCACCTACTTCTCCAGTATGAGGGTTAGTGTTATCTGGCCAAGCAGGAAGAGGATCTTCTTTCTGAGACGTATGCATATCTGGCTGTTCACCAAGATCTTTAATATCTGTTGTCTCCCTTAATTTCTTTCTGAATTCTGCCAACCTTTTGGATTCTGGCTTTTTAGGGTCTTCATTATTATCGGCATTGGATTCATGAGAATATTTAAATGCTATTTGGTGGTTAGAAATAGCACCTGAAAATCACACATGACGATTACAAAATTCAATTATCATTGCTTAAAAAACTACACCATTATTTCTTACAATCAAAATAATATACCTTACCTGTTTTTCGCACTATTCTAGAAATATTGTTAAATACAGCTAGCATCATGACTGAACCAGAAAATTAGTAAAAATCACGGAAAAACATGAAATCAAAATAAACTCTGACTGCCGACATAAATAATCATGAAATGTCATATCATATACTGACATAAATATGTCAGTATCAGTAGAAAAATTAATTATAAGAGTGTTTACAAACGATCCATAACATTTCACAATGTCACAAACTACGCATTTTTTTACCGTCTAATCTAGAGTTAATATTAAATGTGGTGGTATTGTATCATTTTTAAGGTGAGTTTAAGTGAGGTATATGTTTTTGAAATATCAAAAACTGTATTGAATCGATATACCTTTAATATAAGTAATTCTAACTGTTTTCAAAGAGGAATTTTATAAATTCTACACCTATGTATGTAACATTTAGAACTGCAAAACAATCATTATCATCTGTTCTATAAAGGATTCTAAAACAAAAATATTAAGTTATAGCTATAGATAGTTGATCTCGTGCGGTTGCCCTAATAAAATAAATCATCTCTAATGTTGACAAGTTGACACTTGACATTGGCATTTCTACAGTACTTGTCAAAATTGACAGTATTTTTATAAGTTGTTGTCTGTGGTTCAGTAATGTACAATAATAATTATTATTTTATTATATAGATTAATTAATACCTTCGCAATAATTATAATTAATACTTGTTAAATATGCAAGATACTAATTACTGGATAAGTACCTACATCGTCGTAAAATCACGTTCATATGAAAATATTTATTGGCTGTATAATAGAAATTTGTTTGTTTATGATTTTACATAATCACTACAAAGAAAATAGTTGTCTATAGTCATATCATATGATCAATGGGCGACTGACTTCCATCTTCCTCCTTTACCCATTGAGTATTACATTGTGGTAAAATAATTTAAATCGATAAATTCTAGAAGTGAAGTGAAGACAGGGCTTCCGCAATGCACGGGTGCTTTTTCAATATTGACGCGGGATATCTGGAGGGCTTATGCCGTGGTTTTAAATGTGGAATCCTCAAGCAAGCTGATTACTTGAATTTGGTTCAGTGCGAGACATTGGAAGGTTTGTACAATCATGTAACGAATTCTCTTATTATTATTTCAACGATCCGGATCCACTGTGAGAACATATCTCAAATTTACATCTACCAGTGACTAATCCCGCAAGTTACGACTAAGCTGTGTTTTACGTATTGTTCTAGATATGAAATTGCACCTTCAAGGCACTGACTATGGAACATTTCTGGCTAATGAACCCAGCCCCCTATCCGTGTCGACCATAGATGACAAGCTTCGCGAGAAACTTGTTATTGAATTCCAACATCTGAGGAATCACTCCGTGGAGCCCATGTCCACTTTCATGGACTTCATCACTTACAGCTACATGATTGATAATATTATTCTGCTCATAACTGGTACCCTTCATCAGAGACCCATATCCGAGTTGATTCCCAAATGCCACCCGTTGGGCTCTTTTGAGCAAATGGAAGCCATTCATGTGGCTGCAACTCCAGCTGAGTTATACAATGCTGTCCTCGTGGACACGCCATTGGCTCCCTTCTTTGTTGATTGCATCAGTGAGCAAGATCTTGACGAGATGAACATTGAGATTATCAGAAACACTCTGTACAAAGCTTACTTGGAGGCTTTCTATGAATTTTGCAAACAAGTTGGAGGAACCACTGCTGATGTCATGTGTGAGATCTTAGCTGTAAGTTGATTGAAACATTCTTTAGATTGATTGATGTATATCTGATTATTATTATTCTAAATTAATATATTTCTATTTCTCAGGTTTTATTTACAAAATTGTATAAATTTGTTTAACAAGGTGCTTACACAGCGAAAAAGTGTCTAAATAATAGATTATAAAAAAATATTATCACACATTCCATTATAAGAACCATATTTCTTGGAGTTTGATAATCTTTTATCCTTATCTAGTAGTGATAGGAATGTCAATCATTTTATCAAATTTAAATAATGTTTACAACAATTTCAGTTTGAAGCTGATCGTCGTGCTATCATCATTACCATCAATTCCTTTGGAACTGAACTGTCCAAGGATGACAGGGCCAAACTGTACCCTCGCTGTGGCAAGATGAACCCTGATGGGCTGGCTGCGTTGGCCAGAGCTGATGATTATGAGCAAGTGAAAGCTGTTGCAGAGTATTATGCTGAGTATGCTGTACTCTTTGAAGGTGCCGGTACCAATGTTGGTGATAAAACTTTGGAAGATAAATTCTTTGAACATGAGGTCAGTCTTCTAAGTTTTGTAGCAATCATTACGAAGTTTTGTTTCTTTTTATTCTTTGCCATAATCATATTTGAATTTTCAGGTAACCCTAAATGTATTTGCATTCCTGCAGCAGTTCCATTATGGGGTGTTTTATTCCTACCTCAAGTTGAAGGAGCAAGAGTGCCGAAATATTGTTTGGATCAGTGAGTGCGTTGCCCAGAAACACAGAGCTAAAATTGACAACTACATTCCCATATTCTAAATTGCAATATGAAATTATTTTAAATGGATAATTTATTCAATGTTTCTTGCTATGTACATAAAATAAAATATTATACTTCTTTAAAAACAGGAATTAATCAAAACCTTATTGTATTATATTCTATTAGAAAGTTCACATTATTCATCAACAACCATTATATTTATGAAAAAAAAAATTGTGGATGACAAATTCTAATTATACATTCCATTTGAGTAATAATGGTGAAATATATTGGATTTTATTACAGTATACACTACCATTATACTTTCATATTGCAAATAAATATTACAAGATTGTTACAGCTTACCTTATTCCAAGAAAATGCATAATGTAGCTTCAGCATGTAATTGTGTATTTGAAGGATATTTTATTGTATTGTTAATGATATTGATGTATTTAAATTTTAAAGATTAAAGTTATAAACTAACATTATAAATGTGTTTTAGATGTCTTTATATCTTAAATATGCTTTAAATTATTGTTCATGTTTCCAAATTACAATCTGAAACATTAACATTAATTCACAAGACACAGATGCGCATGACACAAGATGCACAAGAGATATGTATTTGAGACATCAAGTTCATACGAATAGCATGTGGTCTGGGAAACACCAATTGTTTAGTAATTTAATTTGTAAATTGTATTAGATTCAATAAAACATACATAATGTAAAATTAATAGTTTTATTTATTTTTACTGTTTGTAAAGACTGCTACAGTATATATTACTAATTCACTTCAACTTTAATTTCTTTATCACCTATTTGCTCAGAGATGATTTCTGTTATAGGACCTACATATTTTAAGGTATCCTTTGATTTATTTATGAGCATACTGTTGTGTGCTACCCAAAATTTGTCTTTTAGCATATCATCATGTGTATCAACAATTATAGCCAATGATTTTTCGCTACCAGGAGGATTAAATAGTTTTCGTAATAAAATTGTACCCCTCTTAAATATCTCTGGTTCATTATTATAATTAATACCAAATTCTTTAAACAAAATTTCATTCTTATCAGCAGACACTGTACCACATAGCCGTTTCTCTGCCTGTAAAAAAAAACAAACATTAGCACTTGATAATATATTAAATATAGATACAAAAAATAAAATAATAATGCTTCAAAAACCATCAAACTTACTAGCATTGGAGACAAATTGCTTTTTAAAACTAATGTCCAAAATGTTGTATTGTACAAATTATTGATATGCACATCTGCTTGCCTCCATTTCATGTAATCTATCAAATTTTCTTCCGTTGGATATAAAACAATGCGGCCGTCAAATGTTGGTGGATATTTTAGGAATTGATCATCAAAAAACTTATTCCAGTAATAAACATATGAAGCTGAAAACTTGCTGTTTATAGTAGTTAACAATTTTGCTGATCGTCTTTTATAAAGTGAAGTATTTTTTTTAAACACAAAGGAATATTCATCACTTTGTCCAAAAGCCATAAGCACATCATGGAACTCTCTTAGGACAGTAAATGCAGCATAATTCATTAGTTGTAAAGCTCTCAAATCATTCGGTTTGTTGAAATTATGGTCATCAGCAAATTTATGGAAACATTTTCCATCTAATCTTATGACAATCCATGTGTTTGGCAAAAGAGTATCATCTGTCTCAAAATTCTTAACATATTCGAAAGTACTTTTAGCCATTTTATTTATAGAATATGGCTTAATGGCTTTACATTTACACAATGCCTGTGAAAGCTTTTTAACAAAGATCATGTGACACTGTTGAACAGTAAGAACTTTTATAACCACAAGAGTATGATTGTGTACTTTACACTATATTTATTTTAACAAAAATACAGTGCAATCCCAAAGGTTGACCTCCTGGAGGTAATTAATATGATCTGTGTAGCTTTAATACCCAAAACTCATTGTATTTTCCATTCTCTCTTCTCCTGCAATTAATGTTGAAAAATAAACACACTTGTTCTTAACTTTCAGTATCGTTATAAAATTATATTATGATAATTCCAGCTTAGTAAACTGTCTAACTCGCTGCAACGTTGAAATAATTAACCTAACCTAACCTAAATGCCGAAAAAAAAACAACTTTATCTATAAATCACTTTGAATTCATTACGTGTAGTCCGTCCGTGTTTTCATAACAGAAACAGACAGATGCACACACAGCACAGTGCACAGAACACTATGACGGATGTTATTTACGGCTTTTACGGTATTACGACGGTGACGTTGACCTTTGCGTTTGTGACACTTGACAGTGTCGTAACGCAAAAATAGAAAATTTGAGTGTTGCTATAAGTAAAAAAATACTATTATCAAAATAACTGGAGTATGTAGGTACCGTATACTTGAATTTTATATTTGTCCCGAAATTCGAGTTCCACTTTTAATTTTGGTTAAAATAAAATCTATTGAACATTAGAGGCCATTTTATTATAATAAATATTACATCACACATCAAAGTTTATGGCTGTATGTGTAACTAAACCATGCTACAATTTAATTTTTTTAAGTTTATAAACCTAAAAGTATATATACCTATATATATATATATATAGGTATATATACCTTATAAACTAAATAGTAGTGTTGGGTAGTACAAGGTTTGAGAAAGAGTTTGTAAGAGGTGCCTCATTTTTGAAATGTACTGGGACAGCGTCCCACTTCAAATGAGGCGAGGTGTTTATTAGAGGCTGTAATATAATGCAGTACATTTAATGCAAGAAGAAGCAATACGTAATGTTGCAGGACATTATGTAATCAAAGTTTCGAGTAAATAATAATGAGTGATGCGATAATTTTTATACTTTTACCTGTAAATACAATGATATTTAAAGTCGTAAATATAAGTATCAAATAATTTTTATTTATTTATGTAAAATCACACATTAGGATCTAAAATCGAAATGAGTAAATTATTATTCTTTGCATAAGCATTAGTTTACTCATAACATTACGTTGCAATCTTACATTAAAAAAATAAAAATTAAGTTTTATGAAAAATAAAATCATAATTGCGTTAGTAAATGGTTATTTCTATTTGTTTTATAAAATAAAGAATTGAAAAACTAAAATCCTTGTAAGGAATCATCGATACTTTTTCGAAGAGCAGTTACCTAACTACTTACATGTTAAGTAGTTTCAGCTATGTATGTAAATACAGTAAAATATTAATCAAAATTTTATAAACAGCCAAAAATGTGCGAAAACTACAAGACAATAACACAAAAATATGTTTTTTTCTTTCTACTGACATTTGTAGTCTGTGGAATATAGATTATGAACTCGATATTTATATAGACAGCATTTTTGGTCTATGGCAATTATTTAATTTTATTCACAAACCACCTAGTTTGTGTCACAAACTAATTAACTAGATTTTATCATTGTTGTTTTCGGTTGTTTACTTGTTAGTGACAATATGTACTTGTATCTAGTAACATAAACTAAATATTTTATTTCCTAGCTATTTCTTCATTCATACGTGCCCGATCTTTCTTTTTCCGAACTTTAAAAACTTTTTTCATAATTATAGTTTTATTCTCGCACTTTGTCTTTGGCTGAGCGTATATACGGCAACGCCATATAAAAAAAAACTATGGTCTATATTGTCTATAACATGACAAATTTGTCATGATTGCTATCTCTTACAATTCCATACATTTAACTGAATAACAAGATACGTGTTGTCATGTTGTGTGGGTCGCCTCATGCTCTGTCTCACCTTACAAATTGACATTTGTAGTATCAGAGAAGACTGACGTAGGTCTTACAATTAGATAGAGGCGGTACACACAATCGTTCTGTACTGCTCTTACAAACTGCGAGCTTGTCCGCGACAAATGTCGCACTTCATGTGTGTCCTACTCAACACTACTAAATAGTTAAAATAAAATAAATACGGTACCTTCTATACAGTTCTTTTTAATAACTATTGATGCAAAAATTTTAAAATGACTATTCATTCAACATTTATGAGCTACTTAGCCCGACACAAATGTTGTTTAACAGTACATACTTGCATTTATAAATTAACGTACAATATCTTAACTAAAACATGACCTAAGGGTTCCTAGCATTGCTATAGAATTAACCATTATTTGAATACATGGAATAATAATGTGCATTAACAAATTTAATTTATTAGCAATTTTTTTACTTCATCTGGTGTTCTTCTTACAATCGCTTGTGGCTCTGCATATCCATTCGTAGGATCATTTATAGCTTCATATAACTGTTGATAAATAGCCAGTATTACTTCAAATGATCGTTTCTTTACAAATGATTTGTGTGTTTGGCTAATAAGCAAATTCAATTGTGGCAATGTGTACACATCAGGTGTTACCAGAAACATATCAAATTTATTTAAAAATGTTTTCAGTGTCACCATATCCATCCCTGGTATTGCAGATAGAGGACCATTTATTTTCTCTTGCAGCATTGTGTATATCGGACCCATGTTTAAATTTGCTACAAGAAAGCTAGCTTGTTCAGAAGTGAGTGTATCAATTTGAGCCTCTGACTGAGCCTGCAGTCTTTCATTATATTCATCTAAGATTGTATACAATGACAGGGTACATTGTATATGATAGATACAATTTAACATATACACTGACATGTCTGTGGAACTCAGATGGCAAGCAGTTTCATTAATCGCATGTAGAAGAGGATCTAAAATGTGAGTTATTACAATTTTCTTGTCTGCACTAGAAGCATTACTAGTCACACTCATTAAGTCCCTGAGAAAGCTTACTAAGTCAGTGACAACAAAAGATGGATTTAAATCCAAAGGTGGTGCTTTGACTCCATGACTTAATTCTTTCTGCACTTTACTATCCAATGTCATGATAAAAACCTCTTCACTCTTTCTCAGTAGATCATCAAATGTATCAATTAAATGACCTTTACCAATAACATTTTGTATAGTATCCCTGTAGTACATAACTAAATTAGTTATAGACCACAACACCAAAGGATCTTTATCAGGTTTTAAAATAAGTTCTGCTCTCACTTTAAGCAGTGGGCATAATGCTTCCATAATATTTGTTAATGCATTTGTAATTTTAGCATCTTTATCTTGTATGTCACAATACTTCAACAGACTAGCTAAGTTTTCTTTTTCTAGTGGTATCACTTGATATACCCAGGCCAGGATGTCACCAATGTATCTTTTAGCATCATTTGCATAAAACTCAATTGGCTTAGAACCATTGTCTCCACCTTTAGTTAGAACATCAATAAAAAGCTGGACCATTCTTGCTTTACGAGCTGTACAGTATTCATCAATAATATTAGAAAATAAAACCTGTCTGTTAATAAATTTGGCCAGTGCTTTAGGTATCAATGGATTATTGGGAGAATCGGCAGTAACACAGGCACCTATGGTCCAGTGGTATAATTTCTCAATGGCAACTTCCTGTTGCAATCCTATCATTTCCATTATATCAAAAGCAGGTGTTTGATACCAGCACTTTACCAAAGTTTTGCAGTTTTCATTCAACTTCTCAATTTGGTTTAGTGTTTCAAAAAAGTCTGAAGTCAAAGGGGATAGATTGTAAATAAATTTTGTTTGATCTGAGGGTACTTCAAAATTCTTTACAAATGCATTGACCCATAGTAGTTTCTTCTTTGTCTTTTTTCTATCATTTTTCAATTTATTTGTTTGGGATATGATGTGATGTGTCTTGGTTTTCGATTCTTGCAATCGGTTAGACATATCATTCACAGAGGCATCCAATGAGGCAAGAGAATCCCATAATACTTGCAACTTTTCTTTTACTTTATTGTATTCGGTTAAGATACCTTTATTTACTAGTAAATCTCTTTTTTCAATTTCATTTACGAGAACCCTTCTTGTGTAGGCAGAATTGGAGGGACATAACCCAGATATTGTATATAAAGCTTCACTGTTATCAGTTATTATGTGATTATCAAAAATTTTATTAATTCTCTGTCTGATAGGGTTGTTGTACATATAATCCATATTGCCAGAACCTATAAAATCACAAAAACACCAATTATGATTTTTGATTAGGTGATAGCTATTTTAAAAATATATAAATTTGAATCTAAATTAAGGATGCCTACCTTGTAATGTAATAAAGTCAACTGTAAACTTTACTACAACTAGAAAGGTTTAGCTAGTAAATGTCTATGTATTTTTCAATCTAAATAAAACTTAGATCACAAAAACAAAGTACTTTGTGATCACAAATTAAGAAAATAAATATACATTATACACCAACATTATTAGACGTGGCCAATCGCATTGAAGTATAATTTTTTTTTTACACATTATCAGTTTGTCAGTGTCACTGTCGGGTATATTGACAATATTATGTCACAGTTCACAAATAAATTATAGAATAGTGTAACCCGAGTGTAGATAAGTAATTACCTTCCCGTGTTTATGTAACAGTTATCTATGTTCAAATAGTGAGCCTGTGCTGAGCATACAAATACCATAGACAATATAAAGAACGAAATAGGGATGTCCGATTTAACAAAAACATCGATGTTGACATCTATATCTATTGATATCGACGTTTGACATTTGTCACATACTCAATATCGATACTGTCTAACTAATTAAACTTAAATAAACGAATAAAAAATTTTACTAACCAGAAAATATCGACTGAGTTTTATTATGAAACATTTTTTTTTAATTAAATGTTTTTTTTTCATAATATAAAATTAAGATTATAAATATTAAATTAAGATTATATTATAATCTTTTTTTCATATAAAAGTCAGCGTTTTTCGCTGAACGCTTCCTGAATGGCTGGAATTTAATTCAACAAAAAATATGTGGTGTTTAAAAGGGTTTAATTGAGTTTAGTTTAGGCCCATAATATAACCACGGCTGTTATCGAGGTTTGGTGTTACTTCGGGGGAATAGCCAAACGTCACGCAAAAGGGTTCAGGGATTAAATGAGTATTTCAATATTGCAAATCAATAATATAGCCTTTAATTTTAAAATTAAGACATAATATTACCCTTGCCGCCATTTAAACTGTATAAAAATACTATTATAGATACGTTCCGAACAAGTCATATTTTTTTTGTGTCACTTCAGACGATAACTGCGATTACAGATTTAGTTTGAAATGAAATTTTAAATAGAGTATATTAAACAGCGCTGGTTGAATTTCAGAAATGTGAATCAATTTCGTTGAATCGCTGTTTTAACATTGATGTATCGATATTTGACTAATATCCACATCGATTTTTCAACCATTAATATCGATGAATTAATGTTCATCGACATCCCTAAATTAAAATAACCTAAAAGTAAAAGAGTAACCTAAACTTAAATCCAATTATTATTTTATTGTAAATATTATGTTTGGGGTGTAAATTAACAATAAAAACTCAATATGGGATCCCGTCAAATTACTGAGAAGTCTCTGTCAATGTTGAGGTCTTTACCTCGAATATCGCTAGCAAATATACGTGATAATCCTGGATCTAAAATTACAGTAAGTAAAATTTTATTTTTCTTATGGTAAAAAAATCATAGAATACTTACATAATAGTGCGCCTGATTATGATATATAATCAAACTAGACCTAGGTTCAGCAGTGGGAAGCAAATTTAATTGGATACTTTCAATTCTGAGTATATATGGTACTTAAGATTAGGTGAATGTGATTTTGATATTTTCTCATTATAAACAAAATAAAATGTAATTTAAAATTTAAAGAAAACTTGTAATAACTAATAATTCCTTTTAAGTAGGTGATTACTTATGTATAAAAAATTATTATTTATTATTAATTAATTATGTATAATAAATTACTTATAGAAATATTTTTTTTTAGCAAAAAAGGGGGAGAGCACAACATGGAGGAGACAAACATGGAGCTGGCAATAAGGGGTCAGGTCAGAGACAGAATTATATGCGATTAGGTTATGAGACTGGAAATAACCCATTTTATCTTCGGTTTCCTTTTGAACATTATTACAAAGGACACCAGTAAGTACCCATACACCATGGTGACAACTTTTTAGTTAACTGCTTTTTGCAGTCTGGTTGTATATAGTTTGTCTATCTGTATACATACTTATAGTAGTCTCAATAAGAATATTAGCTTCAATATGATTTTGAATTTTGTTACAGCCTTAGAAGACAGTATCCTCCGATGTCCTTACACAAATTGCAAATGTTGATAGACAAAAATCGTGTAGATTTAACAAGACCCATAGACATAGCGGATTTATTAAAGTCTGGTGTATATAATATCTTCCCAGACCAAAAACATTATGGAGTTCATCTAACCGATGAGGGAGCAGATATTTTTAAAGCTAAAATAAACATTGAAGTACAGTGGGCTAGTGAACAAGTGATAGCAGCTGTAGAGAGGAATGGAGGAATCATTACTACTGCATATTATGATCCACATAGTCTATTTTTATTAAAAAACCCTAAGAAATTTTTCGAAAGTGGTCAAGCCATTCCGAGAAGGATGATACCACCTCCTGATGCAATTGAGTATTATACAAGTGCTGAAAGTCGCGGTTATCTAGCAGACCCAGAAAAAATATCTCAAGCGAGATTAAAATTAGCCCAGAAGTATGGATATCAATTACCTGAAATAGATGAGAATTTGTTGACTGAAAGAAAAGACCCAAGACAAATATTTTTTGGTTTAGAACCTGGGTGGGTAGTGAATTTAAAGGATAAATGTATACTAAAACCAAAAGATGCAGAATTATTAGAGTTCTATGCATCCTAGACATTAGTACTAGTAGGTATGTAATAAAATAACATTTGCACCAATAAATGATTTATTTGCAAAAAATATTGTTTTATTTTTATACATAGTAGTATAAATCATGATATTCAGTAAAACATAAGTCACAATTTCATGTTATCTCCATTATTAAATGAAAGTTATGATTGACACTATCTTCTTATCAACAATAGGGACATTTATCTTTTAGTATCTGTAATGATCTGGTTTGTACGGTCCTTCTATGGAAACTCCAATGTATTTTGCCTGTTTGGGCGTTAGTTTAGTGAGTTTAACTCCCAAATGATCCAAGTGAAGTGCTGCTACTTCTTCATCTAGTTTCTTAGGAAGTGTATGAACACCAATAGGATAAGATTCATGTTTAGTCCATAATTCTATTTGGGCCAGAACTTGATTAGTGAAAGAATTTGACATGACAAAAGATGAATGACCAGTAGCACAGCCTAGGTTTACTAATCTGCCAGATGCAAGTACAATTATATGGTTTCCATTTTCTAGTTCATACCGATCCACATGTTCTTTAATATTTACTTTCTTAACAGCATTTTTCTCCAGCCAAGCCACATCAACTTCACAATCAAAGTGACCAATATTACAAACAATTGCATCATCCTTCATTCTGACAAAATGCTCTTGGGTAATAATATCTATGTTTCCTGTAGTTGTAACAAATATTTGACCAATCTCAGCAGCTTCTTCCATGGTTGTAACTTGAAATCCTTCCATAGCTGCTTGGAGCGCATTTATTGGGTCAATCTCTGTGACAATAACTCTCCCACCAAAACCTTTAAATGCTTGAGCACATCCTTTACCAACATCACCATAGCCTCCAACTACACATACTTTTCCAGCTATCATGATGTCAGTAGCTCTTTTGATGCCATCAAGCAAAGATTCTCGGCAACCATACAAGTTATCAAACTTGCTCTTTGTTACAGAATCATTAACATTGATAGCAGGGACTTTTAGTAGTCCTTCTCTAAACATCTTGTACAAATTATGAACACCAGTGGTAGTTTCTTCAGAAAGTCCCCTAATACCGCTTAAGAGATGTGGGTATTTCTGGTGTACCAGGTTAGTTAAGTCACCTCCATCATCCAAAATCATGTTTAATGGCTGTAAAAGAGATGTAAATATTGAATACAATGTAAAAATTTAATGTAAGAATTTCGAAAGTAAATTTTATGGTTACCTGTCCATCAGGGAAAATTAAAGTTTGTTCGATACACCATGTATACTCCTCTTCAGTTTCGCCCTTCCATGCATATATTCCTATTCCGCGAGCCACTAATGCGGCGGCAGCTTCATCCTGTGTGCTGTATATGTTACTGCTTGACCACTGAACCTGTAAAATATAATTGAATTAATGATCACATCACAAAATTCAAGTAATAACATTGTCTATAATACTCAAGCAACAGACATAGCTTTTTACAGGTTGATAAATAATATAATGGGCATGGTCTCTAGAGCTAAACATTACTCCAAGTTGACTCAATTTTGGTAAACTTTATGAGGACAGTGTAAGTAAGCTAGATTACAGAATTAGGAGCTGTATATGGAGTAGCATAAAAAGTAATACAGTTGTTACTTTTAAAAAAGAAGGATAATTTAGTTACTTTGTTAATATTGTTATCATTATAATGTAATAAGAAAATATAAAAAGTTGATAAAATAACTGAATCAAATTAACTAATATTAAAAAAATGTTTCATAATAATTCAGAAGAAAATATTATCATTATCTATTATTACTTCATTAACATTCATAACTTATTATTTCTATTGCATCACAGCTTGGGAGGGCAAGGGTGAAAGATAAACACTACATCAACGCAGCAATATATAGATAACCTTAGATAAGACATGTTTTTAAATTCAATAAATTTACAACTCAACAATAGGCTTTTAACAAGATTACATCACTACCTATCTCGTGTTTAGAGTTAAAGTGATCTAAGATAATGTTTTTAGGTACTTCACAACCACCAGATGAAAACAGAATTATCATTTATGTTTAGCAAAATGACATGGTTACAGCGACTTGTGTCGCTGTACACACAGTTCTCTGGATGGGAATTACATTTAATATCAATATTATACTATCTCATTTGAAATTGACATTAAAGCCATTACAAGACAATCTATTTATTAAATAAGAAAATTCCATTGTGTAATTAAAAAATATTGCACAATAATTTAAATCTATGTTGAAATTATGCAAGTCAAAAAAAATACTATGTAGTTGTGGGTGACTGTTTTATGTAATATATGGATAATTTTATGACATAAATGATTTTACTAATACCTTTCATAATATATCAAATTGTTGCCTGACTGCATTGCCATGTAAATCCTAATTTTCTCTATAGATTGTGGAGGGGATTTGACTATTCAAATGTTGTAAATACTTATTCCGGCCAAAGGCATTTGACGAAACAAATTGTTGTTATATAGAGTAAAATATAAGATCAACGAATTGAAGTTTGTTAGGGATACATTGATACTTACTTGAGCCCCCAATTCAAGGAGTGTTTCAATAAGTACAGCAGTTTGCACAGTCATGTGCAGGCTGCCAGCAATCCTGGCTCCTTTCAAGATTTTGCTAGGCGCGTATTTGCGACGGCATGACATGAGCCCAGGCATTTCTTGCTCAGCCAGCATAATTTCTTTGCGCCCCAACTCTGCGAGTTTCTCGTTGGCTGAAACATTGTTGCAATATGCTATTTTTATCTTATCTTGTTGTAAGAAAATCTGTTGTAGATATCTAAATGATACCAATTATAATTGGTGTTAGTTTAGAGAGATAGTGGAACAATCACGTACTATCTAGCCCCGCTGATTTCTGATAAACAATAATTCCCACGGACTGAAGCTATTACAAGCATCTTTAGTTATGATCGTATTTCTTTAAATTTAAACTTGTTGCCAAAATGCTTAATTTGAAAAAGTAATGTAATTGAGAATTTATATAGTTGAGAACTTATGATTTCTATTATTAGAAGTAAAGCTTTTAGGCAACCTCATGGTTAACATTAAAAACTAACCTCAATGGTTATAGAAAATATCATAATATTTCACAGATTTTACTGAAAATTAAGTATAAAATTGATAAGTTGCTTTTTTCTTGAGAAAAAGGTAATTTTACCAAAAATACCACGAAATAGTAACATAATTACTTACCGATTTTAAACGGAATTTTGTCCATCTTCATAGAAATTTATACAAATGCGTCAAAAAAGTCGATAAGTTTATTCTTTAGCAAAGAAAGGAATGAAAAATTATGAGACAAGTAGAAAAAACGGCACAAAGCGCAACACAATTTCAAATTAAATGTTCAAAGAGCCACAGCACATGCAGAACGGTTATTCCTACCGAACCGAAGCAAATGAGTGACATTGAGTGAAGTCTTGAACGTGAACAACACAAACATGCTTTTTTGCTCCAAACTACGACTATTAACACGATCTTTATGAACGTGAGTAAAATATAAGTGACAAAGACGACAAACTGTCTATGTATAAATAATATAATAATAACTATATATTTAATCAATAAAGAAAATAGCGAGACTACAATAGAAAAACTGGTACTTATATACTTTTCGATTCTGGTTTTCAACTCCGGACTTACGCATAAAGGTATGGTGCAAAAAAAAAAATACAAACATACAATTTGATGTCACCATGTTGAGTAAATAACACAGCTTATTTATTTTATTTGAAAACATTGACAAAACAGAATTAAAAACCATTGAATAAAAAAAGAAATGATATCTTAAAGTCACTTTATAGACCATAATTTTTACGTAATAACGTCATATAAAAAGCATTGATAAACTTTGCAAACTTTTATGAATTCAACTATTATGAACTTATAACAATATACAAAAATAATAAAGTTTCTACTTTGTCCTATCTTATCTTAGTTATAAATATCGTAATATGCATGTCGTCAGCGCGCGACAACCCTGGTTTGATGTTTTTAAATACACTTCCGAAAACGAGTCGAAATCCGTGGCTGTGAAAAGTGTCTACGGGCTGCGTGTCGTTTGAGCGCGCTTAAATGGAGTTTTGCTACTGTTAGTCTCTCTATGTTGTGCTATAATTTACATCAATAAATAAATATAAATTATAATCAACAATAAAGAATTCAATCATAAATTATTGATGGAGTAAAATGTTCAGTTTTGTATTTTGCGTTCAGATGTTGAAATACTGCTATGTGGTGGAATGACTACGATATTGAGCGAAATCATAACAACAGATAAACTCAAGTTCGTTTAACTTTTAGCCACGTTCATAAAGACCTTAGAGTGACTAAAGTTTGCTTGCTCTTCTCTCCATCCACCGGTCCCGCATCAACGATTGCAGATTATGATTAAATAAATAGATAAATAACACGCTAATAGCCCGACACAAAATTGACTTGTTTTGTTGCTATTGCTATTAACAACACAAGACTGACCAAAAGATACTCAGACCATGAACATTAAATTAAATTAATCATTTAAATATTGCCTCTCTGGGACTATACCTAACCTGGGATCCATTGAACGGGCGGTCCGGCGTAGTAGCCATTGCGCCATACGGGTCGACGATGAATTTATCTTACATTAATAGTATAAGGTACAGCAATAAAAGAAAAAACTAACTTGAAATTGTTTTATTTACCATAGAACAGTTTACAGAATAATAGTCGTTTACAGAATATTAGGCAAAACAAAAGTAATATATGATGTAACAAAATAATTTAGATTACTATTTTTCGCTCGGAAAAGTGGGTGGTATTCATTCATCGACTCAATGCCTACGATTCTAAATCAGAACCTTTCACGGCATGGCACTAGTCCACATACATATTCACCTATCATCCTCATATAAGTATAAAATATGTCACCGAAAATCCACAGAAATAATCAATTCCGATATAGATATGTACATATATATACGCACATGTATAAAACAAAACGGTAAGTTAATAAAACGGTACATTTCATAAAAATCTTACATAATTCGCGCAAACATCATCCCTGTCAGCGATGCTCACAGACTAGCAGTTATTAAAATACACATTACTGTTTTTGGGTACCGTTGCCGTCCCTAACAAGCTCTTTTACAAAACATACGACAATGCAGTTCAAGTCATCATTATGAGCAAAATAGCGGCTTACGAACAAGAGTCGCACCTAATGTTTTACATTGGCACGATCAAAACTAATCATGAAGCCGATAAGAATTTCGTACACGTAAAAGGCACTGATTACATTGATCAATATCGAAATACAACAGCAATCCTGTCGAAAAAAAATCGTCCTCAACATTATTGTCCACCATACAATATACCTCATGAAGTTAACCGTTTATGTCAATTATCTTTTTAATTAACAAAATCTACCCTCATCGTTATTCTCAGTGCAGTAGAATTGAACCGCTGCAACGATTACAATATAGGTATCACAATTGTTTCACTAGCACTAGAAATAACATCTGATATGGTATTATGGTACGGTAGGAGTAATGCAGTGTAACACAAAGTACAAAAAATATAGTTCAAATGTAACTTTAAACTTAATTTTTATAAATGGATGTGTCGGAAGAGGATTATAAACGGTTTTGTGCTAATGCGACTTCAACTTGTTTTAGAAGAAAAATTAAATTTGCACCTGGTTTACAATAAAAATTAATTTGAGATTCTGTTTTTTCGTTTAATAAGCAACTGTTGTATTTTCCACACAGAAATTTTCATTGATATTGTTAGGTACCAATTTTTGATGCACCATATTCTTATTATAATAATGTTAGAGAAAAGAGCTTTAATTACATATGTACAAAATTGTGAGCATAAGATCAAAAAGGCTTTACTGTTTTATTCATCACAATGAGTATGGAAATTACAAATGTATAAAGAAAACTGTAATTTAAGGTTTAGAATACAACTAAATTTATAAATAAATACACGTAATAAATGTGTCGATCATTACCTATGTCATAAAATTACATAATAAATTTTATAAAGAAATACATACAGTTATAAATTACAAATTGCAATGAATAAAAAGTAGATTACACCAATATGGCGTCCTTCAATCTCGCCCCAAATAACGTTGACGGAATCTTATTACATTCTACCAACCCTTCATAGATTGACGCATGCCTAAGTGTACAAAATATCTGTGATAATCATACATCCTAATACACACTTCTCGTACATTCTACTTCATACATAAACTCTTTCAGACATTATACAAAACATAATAATTTATAAAATTCACAATCCCTTGCATAATGTGCATGCCTAAAATAACATACATCAACTTTCATTCAGTCTCTTTCATTGTATCACTCCTTTCACATAAGTAAAGATACCACAGCCACTGTATGTATCTAAAATACCAAATAGGAAAATGCTTTATTTTGTAAGAACATTATGGAAAGATTTTGGTGAGGTATACTTAAAATTTTGTTGTTGCGCTAGGTGCACTAGACATTCGACAATGTACTACTTCTATTCTCAAAAATAGCGATCCTGCCTTTTAATGACAATTCTTAAAGACTTAAATGGATAATAATGACTAATAATACTTTGGAATAGTCAAAATATTGACGACAAAAGAGTCTATTTACGTAATATCTAAAGAAAGTAAAAAGTGATGATTATAGTTTTTTTTTCTGACACGAAATCGAATGCACCTGCCAACTTACAAATAATAACATGATATGACCTCCCATTGACGCATTTGAGTTTACCAGCAGTAAGTTGTCTGAAACTTCGTTACATCACTGTTGCACCATGTTTCAAATCTGGAAATATTAAGTTGAGTTAATTTAGTATTGGACCTAGACATCTTGGTGCTCCACAATTGGATGTTAAGTTTGTTAGTACACAATTTCGTAAGCACCTATCTACATGAATTGTTAAAACTATCACTAAATTTAGTACTTAAGCATATTAATTTTAAATAAAATAAAGTAAACTTAAACCAACCTAAACAAGTTTTGCACTTACATACATAATACATGAAATATGATTTTAAAACTATAAATGACTAATTATAAGCATGAAATGTTATGTATTGTGTATTGGAGAGTAGGTACAAATATTACCATCACCACGATACATATTTTAAATTTACAAGCGACAAAAGAATTTATCTTCCTGAAACTATTAAGAAAATTATTGTTTGTGCAAGCCATAAACCTGGGCTCTGAACCCTTAAAACCGAACATCTGATAAGAGGCGACAACTATCAAAATAACAGAAATATGACTAAAAGCCAACCGAACTGAAATATGACAAATATTAGTATGTTAATTTGAATTATTTTTACAAAAGATAATAAATAATATTTACAAGGGATTTTTAGACGAAGAAATTGTAACAACTTTATATACATGCTTCAAATGATTACTCGCGAATACCCATAAAGATGGTCTATGTTTTCCTATATTACAATGTAAATTTGATTTAAACACTTTTTGTAAATATTTAATTAGATAACAAAACCTCGTGTTATAATTTTATTACTATGTTTACTTTAGTCTTATAGAAGAATATTAGGTTAGTATTAATTTTAAGCATTTCATTTAATATTAATATTGGTATGACAGAAATAAATTAATTTCAGTTCTACTACCATTTATTCCTGCTATTACTTCGTACAGATAATTATTCTTATTAATAACTTCGTACTAATATAGAAATTACGACAGACCACAAGATTTTTAATACACATGAAGGCTATACTTTTAATTTTTTTATTTTAAACCTTTTTTGACTCGAATACTGCTATATGTAAAACTGTATTTTTACCTCCCATGCTACATAAATTATTGTTTAAAGCAGATTTTAAGGCCAAGGAATTTTTATTTTTTTAGCAAATTGCATTATTAACAATACAAGTAATGTAATCTCAAATATTATATTTTAGTAACTAAATATTTAATGTTTATAGAAACTTAATTATAAAATAAAAGCAAGATGATTCCGACACTGTATTTTACGTTCGCACAGCCAAATTACTGCTAACATCATAAGCTAAGGTGCAATATACAATATAACTGAGTTACAAATAAATTGAATGTGCGAAAATTATAATATAAAAATATGACTGTTGTTTAGAACAAGTGATAACTTATAATACGTTTTTGATTGAATTACCCAATAACGTAAATAAACTGTCACATCTATTATTAAAATTTTCGTAAATGTATATCAGCCATTTAACTTAAAAATGAAGAAAATATAAAACGTCAGATGAATTACTTATTTAGAAAATATTTACGGTAATAGTTTTTTTTTATAAGAGAACAATATGAGCTCTGTTCATCAATAATTATATATTTTTTTATTATGTAGGTAGTAGTGGTACTGTTCAATACGATTGAGAATGGTTAAAATAATGTAGATAAATAATGAGAAAACAATAGAAAATAATGCGACAACAATTTAGCTGTTTATAAGAGTGCTATTTTTTTTTACGCGGATCCGATTTTTATATTTGTGGTCTCAGTTACAGGTTATTTATAAGACAGACAGAACGCGAAATAAAAAAAAACCTGTTCATGGTGAAATTAAATTTTACATACCATGGATTAAAAACCGGTTTTCAATACTTCAAGAAACTACTTCAGAAATATTACGTAATAATAGATTGAACAAAAAGGTAGCTAAATGTTTACTTTTATTACACTAAAGTGCAAAGTTATATAATTTGGATTATTAAATGTATTGTATGTAAGATAATGATAACACTTAATTAATAAACTATTTAGTGTTTAACAGACAATTCTTTAAATGCAAGATAATAATTTAAAAAAACAAGTCATATCCAACAACTTGTATCATTTGATTCAAGAATAAAAATCCATACAAGAGTATAGCTATTGAAAAACTTACTGTACTCGACAAAATAATTAGCAATACACAAAGGATTAGTAACATCAAGATGAGAGGTTAAATGAGGCAGCAAGCATAAGTATTATGTAATTCTTTGCCATACAAGAATACAATCTGAAATGATCATAACTAGGGTTCATTTAAATCAATACGATAAAACAAAACACGTCCTTATAATTCTAAGGACATTTTAGTTTATACAGCATATCCTAGACAAGTACATTTTATGGAAAGTGAATTCATTTCAGATTGTATTTACCAGGGATCGGAAAACCTATTTAAAAGGATAACCTGTTAAAACGGTTAACCTGTTAATCTGTTAACCTGCTAAAACGGTTAACCCGTTAAAACGGTTAACCTGTTAAAATCGTAATATAATGATTCTGTTAACAGGCTTAA
>LGAG01000351.1:305568-331416 GCA_001278395.1 Lerema accius | reverse complement strand
AAAAATGTACTTTTATAAAAGATTTTTCGTCTCTTTGTCATAGTGACCAGGTCAGTAATAGGAACAAAATAGATAACTTCCATAAGTTTATCTTTCCAAGTGTTAAGGATTGAAACATATTGAGAGCAGTACAGAAGCGGAATTTCGCGTGTCGCACAGTTATTTCTTGTTTAAATAGTGAAAATAATTTGGTTAGAGGTTTTTTTCAACAGAAATTTATGTCTGAAAAATCCCTTGATCTTATCTCAGACCATCGCATTAGGCAATCCTGTGTCGTAGATGGTATCGAAACACATCTCGAACATTACAAACAATCAAGAGTAAAGACTAAACATTTTTTCTAGTTAGTTGGTAATATTGGGACTTGAATAGATCAACAATGTTATGGGCTTATTACACTATTTCCCACACGATTCCGACATTCCGTACTACTCCTGCTGAATGCAATCACAAAGCCGTAGTCGGAGGGGACCTTCACGTGTTCAAACTCGCCAAAACTTAAGCAACAACTAAGCAGTGAAAATTTCTCATTCTCTATTACTAATCATCTTTTGATCAGAGTTCAAAAATGCCCTCAAAGAACCACCGACTACGGCCGTGCACCATCACCAGTGTATCCCCAAATAAGTTCAGTATCTTTACTATTGTCACCTCTGTATCAGTTCAAAAACTCCCCCAACGGACCACAAGCTACGACCGTACACCCACCATAGTACCCCAACTAATCACTTTACTATCAAATCATTAGTTAACTATTGTATCTGTTGTGGCACTGACCAGCTAGTGAGGGGCGTTTGTTGCTTGAGCTTGCGGATCTCCTTGGTGGCCCAGTTGGCGAGGGTCTTGGTGCGCTGCGTGCGGCTGCGGCGCGCGGCCTGCAGCAGGTCGAGCAGCGGCCGGGTCTCCAGCAGCGGCAGCACGCGCTGCCCGAACACCGTGCAGAGGTCGCCGGTGAGCCCCGCCACCACCGACATGTGTCCGTCCGTCCGCTCCGGCTCGCACGCCACCGTGATCATGAAGTTCACGATGGCCGGCACGTGCGGCTCCACCAGCGCCACGTCCGATCGCACCTGAATGACGATTGCCAATTATTAACCAGGATTGCAGATATTTATTACAGTTATTGTACGCTATAATGTAGAATTATCAAAAAGTGGTCCTTCGAGCCGATTTTTCTTCTGTTTTACTTTACCGCAGAATTCAATAGCGACAATATTTAATCGGTAATATAATAACAACCAACTTTGTTTTTTTTAAATCATGATTAAACTGTCTATGTGTAAATGTGCATGTGGAATTAGAATCTCTGGAGCATAAACCCAGAGGATAACTGTCAAATTGAATTTTAATTATGCTGAATATGGTTGTATGTCACTTAATGTGTAATGATACTTTGCATCATAATAAATATTTTCAGATAATATATTATTACATACCTCACCACCGGCACCTTTCAATCCTTGTATTATTCCAGTGTACGCCTCTAGGACACTTTCACGTAGTTCACCAAGATATTCCACCATGTCATAATCATTACGATCTACCTGTGCATTGCTGGCCTGTAAAATACCAATCACATTGCATTTAATATCCATACTTGGAATATAAATAATATCAAAATCCAAAGCTACGTTTACACTATTCGCAGATGGATTCGCATATTGAGAGAATTCGACATTGAAGTTACATAGAGTCGTATTAAAAATAATACCTGCAGCAACATTTGCATGACTACATCAAAATATTTAGCAAAATCTGGTCCAATGCTCAGCGCGATATCTCCAAACACAGACAGAATTTGTGGTTTCACAGAGCGATGGATCGACGAATCTCCGAGATTTTCCAACAAGTGAAAAATGATTTCATCACAATAGGGTAGCACCTGTAAAAACATGCCAGTATTAAAAACTGTTAAAGCATCCTTAATCAACACATACATAAAAATAATCAAAATTGTGCTGAGCATTACCTTACTCTTTAATGCGCGGCAAATATCACCAGTGAGACCTACGGCTGCTATGCATACTTGATACTCTTGATGGTTCTTCAGACCAACATAGAGGTACTGTTTGAAAGCATCCATGTATTTTAAGAAACCTTCACCTAAGACTTCGACTAAAGTTGACACCGCCATGAGTGCATCCTCCTGTACTCCGCCGGCCTTGCCCGCGTTCCCCGCGAACATTGTGAGTAGTGCTGTCATGATGGCGTCGGAAATTTGTGGGGCGTCCTCTGGCGTCACTTTACGCAACACGGACTGTAGAGTGGCACACAGCAAACTTTGCAAGTCATTGAATTGCGAGCGATCGGCCTGACTAGATATGTGATTCTCCATCTGCAAAACCTGTTGCAGTCGCTCCAAAATGACCATCGTCGTCTTTTGTACTGTCACATAACAATCCGTGGGTGAATTCTTAACCATTTCCATCAGAGCCTCGTAAGCGGCCGATCTCAGGTTGTGTTGAGCGGCATCCTGGCGATCTGTGGTTTCCAGTAGTCTTTCCACGATGAAATCGAAGTAATTTGACATACAGTATGTTTTAGGTTGGTGAGAATCGTCGCAATCGGCCGCCTCGTATGCCGCTTCAGCTAAGCCAGTGAAAGCCCAGCATACATTAGCGGCGACGCGAGGTTCAGCTTTCAAGCCGTTCACGAGACTTTCGAGGAGAGGTTTAAGGAAATTCTCATTAATAGCAGCTTCGGGGACTATCTCACATATTCTTCCGAAAGTCCAAGCTGCCGTATCTCTTACAGCCACACTGGAGTCATACATGGCTTCGATAAGGGTAGACATTGCATTTTCTACTAGTGGTTTCAGAGTGTTGGGTTGTAGACCCCCCAAGATAGAACCGAAGGCCATAAGTGCAGCCTCCCTATATCGCCAGTTCTCATTTTTGATATTAGAATTGATAAATGGCAAAGCGTGTGGCACGATTTCATCTTCACAGCAATTCGATAGGAGCATGAGGCATACTGACGCGGCCTTAGATGGGTTCCACTCTAGTTCATCTTCTGAATCATCTTGTTTGGTCAACTTTTGCATAAGAACGGGCGCCAGGTACTGCAGTGCACCTCTTGCGTAAAACCTTGAAGTCCTGGCTGGAGGGTGTCCTGAAAAGAACAATAAAAAAAAGCATTATTGTGAAAGTTAATCTAATAATAAGTATATATAATAGTAAATTTAGAATTCAGATTCAAATTACAGTATTGTTTGTGCCAAGCTGATTTATGTAGTGCAGACACCTCTAAGATTTCCTGTTGTGGTGGATATTAACATATTCAAATAAGAATTCATATTTGTCGAGGAGCTAGGAGGAAACATTTATTTGTTAACTAAATGTCTGTTGGACATCTTAGTAAAATATAATAAATAGTAAAATATTTATAGTTGCTTTGTTACTAAGATATAAATTATTACCTGCATCTTCTGCCTCTGCTTCTTCAATAGCAAGGTCAATCTCTTCATCACTGACATTTGACCAAAACTCAATGCCTTGCAGGGATATTTCATCAACATCAGATTTCATAGCTTCTAGTGTAATAGGGAACAAAGCTTGACCCATGTATGGTTCCATATATTGGTAGTACAAAGACAATATTTTTACCTGACAACAAACATGATATTTCAAGTTGTGACTGCAAAATATATTATACCAAATAAAGAAGACCCAAATCCAAAAGTAGAGATATCATAATGTCATGCTCATGATATGAAGTACTGGCTGATAATTTTACCAGATAATCAAAAATAGCCATAATGGTGTAATGACTCATTTTCACAGGCGAAACAAAGAAGAAAGAAAGTATTCTGATTTCAAACTTACGAGACATTGTAGCGCCGCAACACTGATTCTCATATCACTAGACTGTGTGGCTTCACACACCACCTCCATAATGAAGTTTCGCTCATTCTCTTTGTCAAAATTGGCTTTCGTGAATTCGAGCGAATTAAGCAAGGCCTGCGTGGCGGCAAGTCTGACATGATTGCTGGGTTCGGTTGATCGCATTCCGTGAATGATAGCAGTGAGGATGGGATTACTCTGTTCTGACAATACTTCAGCATCTATTTCCTGGCATATGTAACCTACAAAAATTAAAGTTAACTTGAAATCTTCTTTTATATTTGTAATGAAAATATTATTTTGCTGGCCAGATTTGATGTGGGCATTATTAGGTAAACGATCTTGGTAAATCTCAGATTTAAATTTCAGACTTGTTACAACTTGCCTATAAATACACAGAATGTTTTGAATACAATATAGAACAGTAAAAAATATCTTTAAAACATAAGAATACAGATAAATTTAAATTTTGTAGATTTATTATACAATGTAAAGATATTCATATTCGAAATAAATTATGTAGTCTTTTTATTCTCTCTTTGTACCCTGTGTGTGTGATGCATGTTTGATATGTCAAAATGCTTCTTTACTCAATCAATTGACATGTCAATGGTTCATAAGGGTATACAAAAATATTGAGCACAATCAACCTCACAATTTAATCAAAAACAAAACAAATTTTGACAATCAAGTTTTGATTCAGAAGAAAAAACAATCAATATCAATTTATCAATAATATAGTGTTAGTGTCAATGTGTGTGTCAAGTAACTATTCTTAAATAAGTAGGTGAGTAAGCATCTCATAATTTATATTAAAAATAAATTAGTGTACTCATTCATACTAAAAATGTCTGTTGATCAAGGGAATGCATAGTCAGGTCTGTTTATAACACTAACTTCCATGCCCAGATGACTATGCTTGATCAAGCAGATGAGAAAGCATTAATGTTGTAAGTTACAAACATAGTAATTAATAAATTTGAGTCCTTTACCAATCGCTTCAAGTGTAGCTTCTTTCTTTAATTCTGTGGACTGGGCATTTACTACATTTTCAACAAGTGTAGGAATCAGTTCATTCCATTGGCCAACTGGGAGCTCGGCAACAGCAACATATGCTACACACTGGGCTGCTGAACTTGGCCTACTGTTTTCTGTTCCTATTGTAGTTAAGATCTGCAAAAAAATTCCATATTGTATTCCAAACTTTCCACCTCCATTCCATTCAACTACAAATAAAAGCTCATATGGATTGTGACTGAATAAATATTAAGTAAATTAATATGACAAGCAATAAAAATTAGAAAAAATTGTAACAGAATTAAAACATTACATTTTTCTTAATGTAAAGTCTTATATCTTCCGGTAACGAGAGCCACCTCTGCTGGTATTGTACTTTCATAGTGGGGTCTTTGGAGGTGAGGTGGTTTTTTAGCTGCAAGCCGGCGGCCATCCTGGCCACTTGGCTGTTGCCACCCTGCACCAGCACATCTGACAACATCTTAATGAATGTTGTGAAGTTGGTAACAGCAGCATGGTCAAGGTATTTCTCAGCAGCTTCCAATTCATTTCGATCTGAAATATAAGTTTGAGTATTGATTAATTCATATAATATTTCCAACTATGGCCAAAATTTCTTTGTTCTTACTGTGAGTTGTATTAAGTGTACATCAAGTGTACGGATGTGAAAATTGTATTTACATTAGTATATTTTAGTATTCAATTGTATATCCTGTGGTAATCTTGTATGTATGTTTATTCTAATAAGTAGTGGTAAAAAAACTAAACACATGGCAATAAGGTTACAATGTTTTTTGTGATTTCAATATAAAAATATATCCATAACATCATAATATTGTAACTGGTGAGTAATTTATGAAAATATTATGTACCAGTAGGATACTAAGGACTAGAAACTTCCTTACATGACAGTCAGATAGATATGTCATAACTATAATCATGATAGTATTCGTTAAAGAGTGGACAAAAGATCCAATTTACATAAACAAAATTGTGATAGGAATTTAATGCAACGTATTCCCGTTCAACGACATCATTTCACCAAGAGATAATAACCGTCATCGTACTGGCTACATGCGATAAAAGTCAGTTGACAATAAAGAAGCGCCATGCTCATAGCATAATGTCGAAATTATTTGCTTACCTGGTGAAATAGTTTTTTCTAATATTTGTATTAGTGCTAAGGTTGTTTCGGTTAGCATCGTGTTAAACTATTTTTAAACTCAACTTAAAACTAACTCTGAATCGAATAACTAAAGAAAAATGGAAACCGGCACACCACGAATGCTCACAATTTCACTCAAAAAATTGACTATAGACAATTCCTTTTGTGCTCTAATCCTAAAAATGTAGTGAGCTGAACACCAGTAATTTATCCACTGTGTAATTATGACTTTAAAGAAAAATAGGAAATATATTATTTAAAAATATTAATATTTTTTACAAAAATATGATTTCTCTAATTTAAATTGATTTATCATCACCGCTTTTGTATGTAGTTCGTTTGTTTGTCTGTATTATTATTCTACTCTAGTAATTTATTACTCTATGTTGGAGAACGAACGGTACGCCTTTCCCTATATATTACTCTGATCTATGGGTACGCCTGTACTACCTAGTTTGTGCGGTACGCGATACTTTGTCTGTGCTTTTTAACCCATTTTTGTGTGTGTGTTTTGTTATTTAGATGCTCCGTGTAATAAAACAATATAGGCGTTGTTAATTATAATCAGTTGAATTATTTTGTATAGATAGATCCTAAGATTGATTGAGTACTGAGTAGACTTTCCTTTGATCTATAGAGTAGACCATACTTTGTAAACTTTGTTATAATCATTTGCTTCTTTTCATATATATAACTACCTTAAGTGGATTATTTTTTCAAAAACATGTTCACAGACACCAGTGTTCCGTGTATCATACACAAAGGCAGTTTCCACGGCCTACAACAAAGTACTCTGTGATCCACGGCTGGTATAATAAAAAAATCTGTACCATAAACAAAGAATATTTTTTGACATTGACAACATCACAACCGGTCCACTCACTAATGTCAATGTCATAATTAAGACAAGACGACGTCAAACAAAAACCATTTCTTTTTCATGTTGTCAATCGTTCCTTCTGAGCGCCGAATTGCTGTAATTTAGCAAAATGGTACGAAATCTATTAAAATAACTAGAATCTTTTACTGAAAATTTACCAGTGTTAATTTCGTAAATATGTGATCTTGTATAGAAGCTTTATACAACTGTATTTTAATATTTTTCTTCGAAATGTTTATTTCAGTCGCTCGTAATTCCGGATAAGTTTCAACATATTCTTCGTATCATGAATACGAATATTGATGGCAAACGTAAGGTTATGTTTGCTATGACTGCTATTAAGGGAGTTGGCCGCAGATACTCCAACATTGTATTGAAAAAAGCAGACATTGATCTTGACAAGCGTGCTGGAGAATGTACTGAGGAAGAGGTATGATAGTTTATGCTTTAATGTTGTGTATTTTCTTGTGGTACTAAACAATAATGCGCCTATATATATAATGTAAAAGAGAAAGGAAAGGAAAAGATGCCCCAAGTGAATTTGTTTCTAACTTCCTACTACTACAACTAAACTTTTCAATGTTTTAGTTATACCTATTATTTTAGAAGGTGCCAACTTATTTGATTGGGGCAGTATCTATCAGTCTCTTAGTTTTTTTTTCATTTCCGTGAAACGAGTGTTGTGCAGAAGAAATGTCACTAATACTCGTATCTACTTTATATGGCTCCTTTTGACCCCAGTTACTGTTTTAGGTTTAGCACAATAATTCACACTTATGATAAGTGTTGGGTACATTAACAGCTCTGTTATTAACACTCTCACTGCTGACGCGGTCAGACAGTACCGGCTATTGGTCAGCACTGACCGACGATGGCAGTGAAGCTGTTAACTTCATTAACAATAGCATTAAAAAAATATGGCTCCCGACCACCTGTTTGACTGAGACTATTGCAGAATTGCAGTAAATATAGTACTAAGGTGATAATGAAGCTAATATCATTAAATAATTCCAATGCAGTTATTTATGTTCTAGGTGTAGGGACATTAAAATTGATAAATTTTAAATGAATCATATTCTTCTATAAAAATAAACATTTAATTCCAGGTTGAGAAGATTGTGACTATCATGTCAAATCCCAGGCAATACAAAATCCCTGATTGGTTTTTGAACAGACAAAAAGATATTGTTGATGGTAAATACAGTCAGCTCACCTCATCTAACTTGGACTCCAAACTTCGTGAGGACTTGGAAAGGCTAAAAAAGATTCGTGCCCATAGAGGTATGCGTCACTACTGGGGCCTCCGTGTGCGTGGTCAACATACTAAGACTACCGGCAGGAGAGGAAGAACTGTTGGTGTGTCTAAGAAGAAGTAATAAATAAACATTTTCATTGTACTCTGTTTTTTATTGACACAGTGATACCTCTTTGCATACTTTACAAATACTATGTGGTACAGATGCCAAAATGCTAATAAGAGTAATATACATAATGGTAATTTTACATTGAAATGGCTTCTTTGTTTTCCACATTTTCAAGTAGGCAGTTAGGGTATTATTTAAAAAATTAAATGGGATAAATAGTTTGGTTCATAGAATCTGCATATCCAGTGTGGTATTTTGTCCTGTATGGTTGTGAAACATCTGTTGAGGATTTCTTTTTAAAATACTTGCAAATCGCAAGTTACATTGGCAACTGAAAAACATGAAAATTCAATTACCTATAGTACTTTTATAATTGATTATTTTTGCATTTTTGAGAAAGAATGCTTTTTTTGTTCTATATATTTACAAATTTTATTGGTAATCAAACCATATTTCTTTTTATATTTTGTTTAAAATTCGTGATTGATCTGATATTAGCCATTGCCAATTTGATTATGTATATAGGATGTTAATATAATGTAAAAGGAAAAGGTAAAGGATTCAAGAAAGTGATGAAAAGTACATTAAAAAACAGTTATTGTGATGTTCGAAATGATTTATTCACAAATCATTATTTACAATACAAAAAGAGGAATGTTATGATAATTTGTTCTACTCATACTGGGCTATGAGAACCATCATATATACACCGGCCAGGAGAGCCAAAATTTCTTTCACTGATTGTGAGAGCTTGTTCTGTGATCCTTCCAAGAGTTCTGGGATTACGGAAACTGTAGCTATATAGATGAAGCCCCCAGCAGTGAATGGTAGGATAAGGGAAGATACAAGCCCTTCTCCTGAACCTTGTAGATAAATAGATATTACTGTTCCAGATATGGCTCCAAAGGCAGTGAGCAGTTGAAGCATCATTGCTTTTCTTCTAGAACATCCAGATTGCACCAGTATAGCAAAATCACCAATTTCATGAGGGATCTCATGTAACAAAATTGTAACTGTTGTTATGAGACCAATATTTTGTCCTGCTATGAATGAGGCCCCAATTGCCAAACCATCAGTAAAGTTGTGTATGAAATCCGCAGCCAGATTTAGATACCCCGCAATTTTTATCTCTTCCTTTGGTTTGTTTTTATTCGATTTCTTAACTTTGTCATCAGATTTTTTCTTATCACCTCCATGAGAATGTCCATGGCCTCCACTAAATAGACGCACAAATTTCTCTACAACTAAGAAAGCTATGATTCCACCGAGCACGCCAAGTCCAACAGTGATATCATGCGGTCCATGCTGGTCACTATCGGGCGTGTGACTGTGACTATGGCTATGGCCGCCTTCTCCACTACTCGACGTGAGAGCATGTGGTATCAAATGCAGAAAAGCATCTCCCAGTAAACCTCCAGATGCGAATGATAATAAAATTTTTAACAACGGCTGTTTTTCGATAGTTCCATCGATAGGAATAAAGAATAGAATAAAAAACGGTACTATACTAATAAACACTGTAGAAGCTAAAGCTTTCACGTATAGGTCATAGTCGGCTTCAACAATCTGCGCTGTTTGTTGAGATTTTTCGTTCGCTTTTTGACTATATTTAAACGATGGCGATTCCGGTCCATGCGAATGATCATGTGAATGCGAGTGTCCCAGTACAGTAACTGTGGCACATATTAAAGCCGAAACAAATATCACCCTGCGAAAGTAATTCATTGTTATAAAATCGGACACTAACTAACCTAAAACTTTTAAGTTTACCGTAAACTTTAAAGCTAAAACTACGGTACCTATATTGAAAATACAAAGCCGATGGGGACAGATATCTGAACTGTCATACAGACATTATTTTTGATTTGAAATATTAACGTGAGTTGACATGACGATGACGTGGGCATTATTTTCTTAAATAATGTGGATGTAAGGTTTTAAGCCAGGTGAAGCATCAAGGGTAGTGGACACTTATAATCAGGATTAGGATATTGCGCCACAGCCATACACAATATTCTCTATGGAGACTCGTTTTCGTTCATTTCATGTTCAATTTGACATTTTGATTTGGCAGTCTGGCACATCTTTAGAATTCATTCATTCAGTCTATGCTTCATTCATCAATGTTTATCATCAATCAATAAATCAATTTATCAAACAATATTTATGTAGGAAATAGGAACTTGCACAGAGCAGCAGTGTTCAATCATTTCTTTTAGTATGAATATTGTAATAAATAAGAGATTATAGGGATACTCAGGGAAATAAATAAAATAACTTATTCTATAGATAGTGACATGATTCTGTTAAGGTTATACGCCTAAATATTTTTTCGTGGCGTGTAAAAAAGTTGTAAGTGTCATTCCTTTGTTTGTGTGTTTATTACATCTGAAAATTATCTTACATGTATTTTAAAATTCAATAAGCAATTTGTTAATAAGTAGTAGTAGGTAATTTCGTTGCCACCTATTGTTTATTTAGGCTATTGTCACTTGGTTATTAGTATTGTTTATTCATTCGTATATATTATATCGTATCGTATATCGTATATATACTGCATTTATTGTGTTTTTTACAATTCATCATTAATGTTAAAATTTTCGCAGAAAAATGGATGCACCGGCTGAAGCAAGCTCTAGTGATGGAGCAGATTTGCTGCCTATTACTTCCTGGTGTCACCCATCAAATAAGGTGCACAGGTTCTTTGCTTTGGTGTTAATGTGCTTTTTGTGTTTTGGTAAGTCAACAAACTTAAATATTAATTATTTACCTTTTTTAAAGATTTTGAAGCAATTTATTCAAATATAATATGCCTTAAAAAGTGTCAGGAATTTATGGGATCTTTACCGATAAATGTCAGAGAAAGAATTTTATTATCAGTGATGATTATAACAAAATCATATGTAAATTTTGTCAATAAGTAACATAATATTTAATTGTAAATAAAGTTTTTGCTACCCTATTGTTGACATAGATTTGTTTCTTTTATTATAATTATTATCTATTTTGTGTAACTTTTATTCGCTTTTAGTTTATGTTTGTGATTTTATAAATGTTACATTGTTTCAGGTTCCTATTTCTGTTATGATACACCAAGTGCATTAGCTGACAATTTTAAGAATGAAGCCCACTTAAACACATCGCAATTTGCCATTTTGTACTCAATATATTCTTGGCCAAATGTAATACTATGTTTCATCGGTGGTTATCTAATTGATAGGTTGGTATTTGTGTTAAAATTGTACCATCTGCAGTAATGAGTCAGCGATAACAACTCTCATGTATAAGCATATATAAATAGAGGTCATAACGAGTTAACAGATGTGTGCTGTAATGCTGTGTTGCTGATATGCAATGCATCATATTCAAATAACATGAACTTGTTTACATTTTCTAATTAATGTACATTTGGTTTTTTTTATAGACTATCTGATTTAATACTGCTAATATCCATATCAGATGAAAAATTGCAGATAGTCTAGTAAGAATTTGAATTCAACATTCTGAGTAGATACAACAGGCATATTTTCATAACATTTGCAGTTTATATGCATTTTCACAAAATTGTTTTGTGTAATGAAAATTTAAATTGATGGTTATGACTCACAATTTAATGTTATTGAGATTGCAATAATCAGTCTCTCAACAGAAAAGTGAAGGTACATTTATACAGTTCATCTTAAGGCAACTATATCAGTTATAGTTAGTATAATTTCAAGAAATGTATGTATGTCCTTTAATATTTAGATTTTTAACTTCATAAAAGTGTGTGCTTGCATAGATTAATGCTTCTGCAGTGAATTCAATTGATATAAGTAATTAAATAATTTTAATTTTTAAATCTAAATCCAAGTTGCTAACTCTTATGTTTAATGTGAAATGTAAGATTGTATTTGTGTTTTTCAGATGTTTTGGTATAAGATTGGGGACTATAATTTATATGACGATTGTATATATCGGAGCTGTAATATTTGCTCTGGGTGCATACATTAACGCATTTTGGCTTATGATACTTGGAAGATTTATATTCGGGTATGAAGACTTCCGTTATTTGATTTTTACTCTGTAGTGATCAAGTTACAAATGGATAATATTATGATATCCTATTGTGTATTGAAAAAAATTAACCAAATACTAAATGTAACTCGATGCGATGTCGGCGTCGCTACGTTTGAGAACATCAAATCAAAAATATTTTTTGTTATCAGACACATGTAATAACTTGGAATTAATATTTTCCTTATATTAAAATTTTTGAAATCAACTTCTCGAGTTGTATGAGAACTAAAACTTCATTAATATACATGCATATTTCAAAGGCTTAGCACTATATTGACACAATTTAAGTGTGAAAGATGATAAGATGGGGATTAATTGTAATGTTTTATAGGATCGGTGGAGAGTCATTGCAAGTGGCGGTGAACAGCTATGTGGTGCTCTGGTTCAAGGGGAAGGAGCTGAACATGGTGTTTGGACTACAGCTGTCATTCTCGAGGTTTGGCAGTGCCGTCAACTTCTGGGTGATGGAGCCGATCTACATGTGGGTCGCTCGGTACTACAGCGGCTATGAGCGACTGGGCGTCACCTTGTTTATTGGTTTGTAATATTTTTCTTTTTATAGCTTTGTATGTTAAGTTAGCTTAGGTGGAAGTGTCGCATATTGGTGGTCTGAGTTGTAGTCCTAATATGATTGTAATTACTTTTGTAAAGACTAAAAAATAACTTAAATATTTCCGTGTCGTCAGAGCGTTACACATGGGTAAATTACAGCTTTCTCCGAATCCGATATAATTCGTAACTAAGAATCAATTTAGCACTGATGCCCGATGCATATGATGTAACATGGTATTGTGAAGGTTGTATTATTGTCGGTGGTTGTTCCAGCGTCTCTGACGTGTCTGTTCTCGCTGGTGTGCGCGCTGGCGCTGGGCTGGATGGACCACCGCGCCGAGCGCTACGAGCGGCGCGCGCCGGCCGCGGGCGCCGACCAGCCCTTCCGTCTGCTGGACGTCATGCGCTTCAAACCCATCTTCTGGCTCATCGCGTTCATCTGCGTCGCCTACTACTTAGCTATTTTCCCCTTCATTGCGCTCGGAAAGTAAGTAGCTGGTTGGGTTAGGTTGGTGGCAGGGCCGGATTTGAGGTCTCAAAGGAGTGGAGGCCCCCCTGGCCTCAATTATTTTTTCAGATGAAATAAATAATTTCTTTTAGTTGTGTTTTTCAATAAATGAGAAAAATGAAGTGATTAGAATGAAAAGTTGTTTACTATTCTGAATTTGAAAGATTTTTTTTAAAGAAGTCTCTATTGTTGGGCCCCGCATTTGTGGAGGCTCGGGGCTTCCACTCCGGTTGCCCTCCCCTAAATCCGGCCTTGGTTGGTGGTTAGGTTCTTTGTTTGTTTTGTAAGTTTTTTGTGATAAATATTTCTAGGTCTGTGAATGACAGGAATTACACATAGGGTACATATATTTTAAAAATTCGGTCTTTGGATATTTTTTCAAACCACCGCCTGTATATTTTTCTAGATTGTTCTTCGAGCGCAAGTTCGAGTTCGCGCCGCAGGAGGCCAACACGGCCAACTCGATGGTGTACCTGCTGTCGGCGGCGCTCAGCCCCTTCTGCGGCATCCTCATCGACAAGACCGGCCGCAACGTCATGTGGGTCGTCGTGGGCATCGTCACCACCATCGGCTCACACATGCTGCTCGCCTTCACCTTCCTCAACCCCTACGTTGGTGTGGTGAGTGCAAACGTCATCACCATGGTCATTATTGTCGTCATCAACGTCATCGTCATCGTCATTCATCGTTATTAAGTCCACCTTTTGTAAGCCTTCGGTTTTACATTATGTTTAGTAATAAATTAAAAAATATCATCTCAAATTTTTCGTCCAGTGCAATAAATTACAAAATATCATCATATCAAATTTTTGGTCCTATTTGGTTTTGAATATTTTTCACAAAATACAAAATAATTGAACACTAATTCACCAATCAAATCTACAATGGATCAGCGTGGTGGAATATGCTCTAGGATTGCTCATTCAGGCCAGTGATCGGTTGAGATGTTATTGTTTTGTATATTTCAGATCTCATTAGGAATATCGTATTCCCTGCTGGCGAGTGGACTGTGGCCGCTCGTGGCTCTTATAGTTCCCGAGAGCCAGTTGGGGACGGCGTATGGAATGTGAGTATTTTTCCTACATTTTATACTTTGAGACTAAAGGATATCGAGCAATCTGGTCTTAAAAAAAATACGCGGCCAGAACTATTTCCCATAGCTAATAGACCTTGAACTAATCATATGAATTTAACTGTAACTACGTTTTTTGAGTAATTATTTTGTTAAATAATACTATGCAAAAATAAAAAAGTAAAAATAAAATGCAGTTACAGAGTTAAGTCTATATATTTTTTAAGTTCTGAGTATTGCCTAGATATTGGAAATAATCCTAATTGGCCGCGCAGTTTTTTTAGACCAATAATGTATGGAAATTGCCTGATGTCTTTTGTTTTCTCAATTCGTGTACAGAGTTTATAGTTATCTGAAAACCTAATGCCTATTTGTGTAATCTCCAGATGTCAAGCGGTACAAAATTTGGGGCTGGCGACCGTGATCATCCTAGCCGGAGCGATCGTAGACAATTATGGATACCTGATGCTGGAAATGTTCTTTATGTCGTGTTTATTCCGTAAGTAATCACAATAAACTTGCATTTATCACCGATGGCAGAAAAAAGAGATGTTTTTTAAGTGAATGTATTAAATATGTGAGGTGTCATAGGCTTTGTCTCAATTATGGGAATGACATAATGCTATATCATTTTTAAATGCATACATCCCCTTCCCCAAAAATATTTAGCTTTAGCAGTTGAATTTTTGTTTTATATGCTTTCTAGTTGTAAAACTTTAATCTAATCTAAATGTTAATTTGATTTTAATTTCCAGTGTCGCTGATCGCCGCAGTTCTGATATACATCATCGACGCGGCAGGAAGCGGCGTGCTTAACATGTCGCCAAGCAAGAGGGAAGCTTTGAAAGAGTAAGTACACAGACCGACCGTCCCACCGACCGATCAATCGACCGACCGACCGACCGACCGACCGACCAACCGACCGACAGACAGATTGATCGACAAACCGGCAACAAACAACAAACCGACAACATCGTAACTCTTACTTTAATGTGTCGTTAATCAATTTGGTTACGTATTCCAGATGCTCCGCAAACACGGACGAGACAGCCAATCTGTTGGACAATGAGGTTCACAGTTCGGACCAGGAGGAGCCGGACTCGCGGCTGCCGGACAACCTGGAGGCGCAGGAGTCGTGGCGCTCGCAGTCGCACTCCGACAGAATACGCAGCAGATACATCTCGCACGTGATGCCCGACACTAACATTCCTGACAGACAGTGATATAGGTTATGTAGCTAAATGTAAATACTAATGTTAGACTTATGTTATAAATGACAAATACAAATTTATTTCCTATCAATTTTATTGCTTGTTGTAATTTTTTTAATTTAATGACTAAAATAAATGACGCAATTACAATTGTTTTTTCTTTCATTTTGACAAATACAATTTTTTAACACTGCGTGTTAATGTTCCGGTATACAAAGATACATAATCTGCCTATGAAATTGGTCTACATCTCTATACTGTCTACTGTTTATTCTTACAAATACTAAAGATAATCTAAAACTGTATCGTAAATAGACAGATAAATTATGTTTTAATAGAGTCGTCTCGATTCTAAGCGAACACCATTAACGAGTCTTAAATAAAATTACTTAAAAAATATATTTAAAGTAAAAGTGAGTAAAAAATAATACTGTCTATTTTAAGGCAGGTACTCTACAATTCTGTATATATTTAGGTAGGTAGGTACCTACTCTACAATTGACTCGCATAAAAATTGCTTCGAAATTTTCTCTTTTTATTTTATAAATATGTAAATCTAATTTTTTTACCAAATTATACGTATGGCACAAACCATACAGGTTGTCATTGTTTGCCTAATATGTCTACATTTCCTATACGATATAATACCTATGAAGCTTTTAATAACTCGTAATGACCTAAGCTCATAGCTTATTGAGGTAGACAGATCTACGAGCAGGTACTTCACGTACCTATCTAACCTAATCACTTTCACACCGACCAAAATATTTATCAAATACTTCATACAGGTATACCTACTTAATATTTAAAACCAATATGTCATTTTCAAGTTTCCGTCGACGCCCCGCTGTGTCTCCAGCGAGCTGGCTTGTCGCACTAGCTTCCGCATAGAACTTCGTCTTCGATACGGAAGATCTGGAAGATCGTCCTCAACTGACGGAGCCTGAGTCAGTTCCAGCTGGTCGAGATCTTCGTAAGTATCAGCGTCTTGGGTTCTGCTGTAAACGAGATATCAAAGGTTTCACAGTTTCTTGGATATTTGAAAAGAGAAAAATTATTGAGCCATTCGAAATCTTTCTCACATCACACCTCAACCTTATCTCATAGCTCACACCACGTTGGACGATCGCTGCACTTGTCACGTAAGTTTATCAGGTTCATTGCAGCGTATTGCAAAGGCGATTTAAGTATCTGTTGCACAGCTACTACTCACGTGATCACACGGAATATTCGACTATTCCTCCCTCCCCTTTACATTGATTTTCTCATCCTCACATCTCGGCTCACCGTAGATAGAGGGCATCCGCAGATCTCACATTATACTGTTGGATTACTGTCATGAATGGAGCCAATAACAATTTATTTATTTATACCTGGCTCCGGCGCACGAGCAACAGTCATGATACGTCCAGTCTTTGCCGAATTCTTCTCCCTCCTCGGCAGTTTGAGGCAGGGAACAATGAAGAGTCTCAGGAAGACGCAGTGCCGTCAGTCCTCCGACCACGGACACTGCTCCCATAACCACTAGCGGTAACACAAGGTTACTGGATCCCTGTAATATTAATGGAGTAGGTATCTAATTAATAAATAAATCAAATTAAGGTTGTAGTTGTAATTATTAGTGATAAGTGAATAGTGGCTACATTGGTGGCTAAATAGACAATCATTTTACAGAATATTTGACAGAGCCAATGTTCAGCGACTTCCCACGGGATGACTTTCAACAGTCAGGGAGGTTGGTTTTGGAGCAAGGGTGCCGGGTTCTAAATTTTAACGACACGATAATTACAGCAATGGGGACAATCGTTAAATTGTAGATCCTTCCGATCGATCGATTGACCGAATTATCAATTAACAACTAATATTCTCATTAACACCTGTGACTAACAGGACCTAATAACAAAATAACTACTCCCCTTAGTCCTACTCGAAGTTTGTTCCTGGGCGGCAAGGATTGGTGGCACTGTCAGCTCGTTTGCTATCTTAAAACCATAAAAAACGAATCCAACAAAAAAAAATTCTTACCAAATAATTAATGAACGGTATGATTATTAAGCCGAGTCCACCAATGTATGCTGAAGTTCCAATACCGACTCCTCTTAGTTCAGTAGGGTATAACTCCCCGGCGTACGGATATATGATCAAAAATGATGCGGAGATGAAGCATTTTGATATTAGATACAAAATAAGAGTTTCTGTTTGGGCGTCTGTAATAACATGCGATTAGTTGTACAAGGATAAAACAAAAAACTAAAGATAAAAATAATGTTAGTAGCAGTAGTAAGAATTGTTAGTCTCTTTCTAAAAGTTCTAAGTTTTGTGTGCATTAGCTAAAATTAACCAAACTTCACTTACCGCTTGGTAAAAGTACTGTCACGATGCAAAATATTCCACTGATAACCATTGACAAACAAAGCGGCCACCGCCTGCCAACTCTGTCCATAAGCACCCAGCATACTAAATAGCTTGGGATTTCTACAGCAGATGACAAGAAGAAACTCATGTACTGATTGCTACCGATGGCAGGCCCGTAATAGCTAAGTCCAACGTAGACCATTTCAGATGCACACCAGTTCAGAGTTATTAAACAGGTTTTGAGTCTCATATTTGGAGTTCGACATAAAGCAAACACGCTAGCCGATTCTGTTTCCTTGATGCCATGTTCTTTTTGCTCCATCACTTGTCTTTGAAGCTTAGCCGTGTAGTCTTCAGGGAGCTCCTTTCCGTTGACCCTCGCTATAGTTTTCAATATATTGTTGGCTTCCTCTAAACGTTCTTTCATCAACAACCATCTCGGTGATTCGGGAAGAACGAACCAGTAGAGATAGTAAAAGAAGAATGGAACAGACGTAGCCAAGGCCAGGGATCTCCAGTCGCGCAACAAGTACGTGACTCCTGATAATAGTATTAAGCCCAAAGTGTAAAATATGCAAGTCATCACGGTAACAAATGATCTATAATTTGGTCCCGCTAGTTCTAAAGCTGAAATAATGAATCAATATAAAAAAAAAACAATAAATATTTAAATTGGTTAATAAGTAAAATGTATTATAATAAATAAAAGATGTCCTCAATAATAATATAACCAGCTAGTGATTTAAAGTATCATCGGTCCGAGTTTAAATCAGTTCAAATTAATTCATTTATTAATCTGCCTATCTTAAGTTACGAGTACACGATAACTAAATTTGTTGGTTAATTAATATATTATGCCTTTGCAGGCAATAGAAATTTTAACATTGCGTCGATGATACACTAATCGTGAGTACCTGTTTGTGTTTAAAATAAAGTAATTATCACTTACATATTATAAATGGGATTTGATAAACAGCAGGAATAGTTAAACCGACGATTACTCTAGCCATCACCCAGAACCAATATTCATGTGCATAGGCAGTCATCAAGCTTCCAAGGAGTAGAGTAGAAAGGCATGTAAAGAATGATTTTTTCCGACCAATTCTGTCGTTTAGAAGCCCAAATGAGTACACTCCGACTGGTCCGCCAACGTTTAAAGCTACTAATCCAAGTGTCGGGTACATGTCAAATTCGCATACCAAGTCAAACTGTAATACATGAAATAGAAAATCTTAAGTATAAATCGTTTGTAAAATATGTGTACATGGTAATTAGCTACAAAGCAAGTTCACTATCTCCATTTTTACCCTTGTAGGTACATGAATACCGCGATAAAGGCTTGTTAAATGCTATATTTATTTATATTAGATGCACTATCAATGAAGGTTAATACTGCTCGATGTAGGTACCTACTTTAGCTAAGTAGGTAGGTAATACTAATAACTTACATCGATTACTACTGAGGATATAACTTCAGATGTACCGTATAGGTTAATACAGATCGATGTACCTACTTTAGGTAAGTAGATTATACTAATAACTTACATCGATTACTACTGAGGATATAACTTCAGATGTATCGTATTCGTAGCCATCCAGACAAGGCTCGGTTGGCCAGGATTCATTCACTTCTATCGGTTTCCCCGAGTGTAATACCGCAGTCCAATCTACAGAATATCGGATACAATTTTCAAATGTTGTGTTGTCGTCTACCTAGAAAAATTTACTTAGTGTTATTTGGTGATTAGAATACTTTACTATTTATTTATTTTTTTCTTTTACCTTACGTGGTATCGAAAGTAGTTTTCGTTGTTGTTGCGTCATGTTCCCTAATTCTGGAACCTTGCACCAGTGATCAGGGGTATCCGTCATGAACAGCTGATTGAAGGCACAGAATCCACACGGCAGACACGCTGGCAAGCACACCAGCCACAACAGAAATTTCTGATAAATTCCAAATTCACCGATTTTTGGCAAAACATCATCCAAATCGATCGCGTCGTCATTTGGTTCTTTAACCTTGAAAATTCAATTATCACGTCGTTAAATTGAAAATGTACAGATTTCTGATCGCATACCACAACGTTTCACTATATTTTATTTATAAGTTAGCCATTACAGTTTAACGTTTTGTTTACATAAAGTCTTGGCAATGGGTGTCGTTAGTCGGTCGGTGGTGCGGTTATTAGATTTTCAAGCTGAAATTATTTTATAAATTAAATTTTTATGTACCGATATTTTGTGGGCACTGCTATTATGGTTTTTATTATTGGTTGCCATCTCTGTTAAGTACGAGGCACAACTTCACTCGCGTGTCGTTACTCGCGACGTCCATTCAAGACCAGCTATCATTAAGCCACCTTGGTATTGTAGGAAGCCATATAGCTGTAATCTAATTGATCAAATTGCGCGTATCTGTGTTATATGTGTAGAATGTATAGAAATTATGACATAGGGAGGTTCATCAAGTTGTAATCCGCTTAATATAGGTAGGTATCAGTGAGCCTACCTGGAAAAAATGTCAGTCATAAAATACGTACTACACTAACTAGTGCGTTGTACCTCCCTTTCAAGAAAATAAGAAAGATACTGTTTTATCGCAGAAAAGTACCTATCATCTTAAGAAAAAGTAAGAATTATTACGACATTTCAAATCGTGTTTCAGTTATAAAAGTAGAGGGTGTTGGCGTAGTGAATTTAAGAAAATACTATGTAGTTTTGTTAAAATATTTTATTTGTGAAACGTAGATAAAATCGATACAAGTAATTAAAACTCTTACTGATAAAACTTATACTTTACACAATGAAACTGCGAAAATTGTCTTACGAACTTTTACAACACTTAACGTTTGCGCGTTTTCCACTTCATTCGTTGTACTTTGTATAACAACAGTCTCATACGCACTCTATTCATGACAATATCAATAAATTAATAAGATATAGATAATATTTTAAAGTTCATATATAAAATTCTTTTATTACGAGAAAATTGACATCATAGTTACAACATAATTTTATGAAATTTTGTTATAATATATAAATTTGTGCACCAATTGTTACATTACACTTGAATTATTTTACAATTCAACAACAACAATTAATAATTTCTTGAGATGTTTTAAACAATGGGTTTTAACAAAAGTTACATTTCCCTCGTTCGAAAATTATACATAATTATGTACTAAAATATGTAACAGGCAATGTTTTGTGTGGGGATCAATTATAATTTGGATTCAGAGGTTATTGTTACGTATTAAGTACTTATTGTTCTAATATTTGTTTAGAATGAAAGCAGGGCTCGCGCGAACTAATTTCGCTTCCGACCCTCCTATAGAATAGAAAAGGTTTTATAAAAGTTTCTAAATGTACATTTGTTTCATAAATTATACCATAAAATATATTTAGCGTAAATTAATAAATATGGTAACGACTGACATTTAATTAATTTAACAATGGATTAATTTGTCGTTCAGGTTCATTTTATAAATTCCAATAGATACTCTTGTATTATCTGGAAAGCTAGGTTCCATTCACTACAAATATATAACATTTTAGCTCAACATATAGTCCGCAACGGACCGCAATAATTTTACGCCTATTTAGCCTTCTTCGATTAGAGTTTTTAATTATCACGTTTCTGGTCGCATGTTTCCAAAAAAACTAAATAATCCTTGTGGTATTAAGGCGTTTAATATTAGAGGTACTACTACAAGAGCGTAACCTACAATATGCAGGTTCATAAACATTTCGTGCTCCGACAGCTCGTAGATTTCGACTAGTGGACACAAAAAATCTCACTCTCACACCATAAGAATTTTGTTATTACAAACTCGACGAGGGTGGGGCATATTTGCACTTAGTTTTCATCTTTACACACTTACACAACTTTAAAGTACACTAGCAAACCGAAGTCCTTATCGACGAATAAATACGTTTCCGTGTGTTTGTTTAGAAAAAATGTAACTCGTATAAAAGGAAGGATGAGGCAAAGTGTATAGTTTTATATTTTGCACATTAAACATCGTTTTGTTTTGAATGGTTCGGTATTTGTATGTACAGTGTCCGGAGGGGGCGCCGCGGCGCCGCTCGTGCCGCTACGTCAGCAGCTTGAAGAACATGATGCCCAGCGAGATGTTGATGAACAGCACCAGCAGCACTAGCTGCTGCCGCGAGAACCAGTCCTGCAATATGCACAAATTATATATCGTAAACTGCGGTACAACACTCATGGGTGTATAGTCCGTTTTTTTTTTTAATTTTAAAACAAAATCTTTAATTTTTAAAACAGTTTTTGTGAACATTTATGTATGTGGTAGGTATTGAAGTGATGAAATCACTTAAACATTATTGTATAAGTATTAATAACATGAAAATGTACGATATCCGTCACAAGGTGTGTATTAAAAAAAATAGTGAAATGTAATACCAACGGCGGATGTCTCACACATTTTAATATAGCTCTTGTTAACATTAAAAAGGTTATTACTAATATGTTACAAATTACGCTATTACAAATATGTACCTAGTACCTACATGAGTGTATTCGTTAGCAATGTTAACTCATTCTATAGACGTCATATTTACGCAATACGTTATTTGTTTTGTTGAGACCACGATTCATAAATTGTAGGATCGGTTCGAGTTAAGGTATTTCATATTATAGTCATATTTATAAACGCTTATAACGCATAAATAATTGTTGGTAGGTATGTTTGTGAGTGACTGTGTAGTTTAAAAAAATTCGAGATTATCACTCAAAAAATCAGTAAGATCTATGTGACATCAATCACTGATAACACAGACCACAAAAGCCTACCACATCAAACCTTTATTATTTATGCAATGAATGTACTGTGCGTTAATTACTTGTAGTAACCGCTACAATTTAAGACCCTAGTTTTTATTAATGAGCAACTAAATTATGGCAAGTGCGTGGCAAACGTGAAAATATGCGAGTGCTTGACGTAGAAATACATGCAATCCTTTTTATTACTATGAAAGCAGCACATCCAACCGGAAACTAGTTTAATACGAGTTTTGGCATAAGCGTAACGATCGGGTGTAAACTTCGGCAAAAACATTGCACATCACTACGTGGCAATTCGGCAGGTGCGACGCTACAAGGCTATGTATATTGCCGTTACCTTAACTTGTGGACTGACAAGGTACAGCAGGGGGTTGGCGCGGAGTTTTTCGGTCTCCTCGTGCATCCGGCGGACCTCCTCCCGGCGCGCGGAGCCCAGCGCGGAGACCTCCTCGCGGGACATGCCGCCGCCGTCCGCCATCCGCGGCATGGCCGCTACGTCCGGTAATGACTTCTTACGCTGCAGGGCTTGTGGCGTGCTCACCATCTGGGAACGCGGTATGTTCACGCCTAACTTTAACCGCCACCCGTGGGCCCCGATCGACAATTACATTGTAATTGTTGATTGGAGGTTCGCACGGCTCCTATAGGTCTCACTAATCGTTTGTGAGTAAGGAAGTAGACGCTTCTGTTTAGTTTAGGTTTAGGTTATCGTCTACCAATTGCCAATCACTGAATTTCTCTATAAAGCCCATTGCAATAACCAAAACACGAAGAAAATTAGTTTGTTAGATCCTTCAGTAGCTGCGCTTTGTGCTTTTAATTTGTGGATTAATTTACAGAATTAAAAAATTGTCAAGCACTGTATCGCAGAGGTAGCGTAGCAGATGTTCTTATGTTGGTAGAAGAGATAAATCGGAAGACGGTTGTACCTAATACGTAAGTTAACTCGGGGCTTGTTGATTTATTCATAAGCCGAGGCAAAAGATTCTAATCTGGCGCTCATGGATACCAATCTTTTTGCGGCAGATAAATAGAATCCAGTGATTCAGTTGGTTGATATAAATTGTAAACTTATTTATGCCACTACCAATATGTATTTACGGCAGCATAATTGTATAAACTGTCTAATTTTCGGAATCCCTTTTAAATTACTGGTAAATTTAAAATTTCAGCTCAAATTTAAACGTTCTTGTCAAAACCGTTAGGTAGCTACTATGCGGATTTATTAATTCAAGGGAGATGATATAACATCTGAATCCCTTTGTCGTAGAATTTTGTCTACAAATGTTGATTTTTAGAGGTTCATAAGTTACCTCTACGGGAGGAACGTTAATCCAACTCTCAGAAGCGCGCCGGGCGAGGATCGCCGGCGAACACAAAAGGTCTTCGTCTTCGTCTTCATCGCCGCCTTGATACCACATCATGATATCGATTTGTAAATGCACTCGATCGTTACGCAAAATAGCTTTTAAATGCCACACTTAAATTAAAATTAATCCATTTTCATTTATTGTAATTCACGGTCAATTATATAAAACATTAATTGCTGTGTTTTAAATGCCGGCTTTTTCCGTTTAGTTCATATTTGAAAAATCTATTTATAATTAGCAAAGAGGTGTTGCGCGGAAAGCGACTGCGGATGACTGTCTCAATTTAGAAATAGAACGGGCTCAGCCGCCCACTGCCGCAGCAAGCTGAAGCGATCCACACACGAGCAAACGAGTAGACACGACACCACTATAGCTATCTCCCACACTACACCTAGCAGTGTTTACTATCGTACATTTGACTGACCAAGTACGAGAAGTTGACAGACATTTAAATATCTATACTAAAGTATAGTTGGAATCGCCGATGACCATGGTCGCGTCTTCAAAGAAATGTAGATTGACATAATCGGAATGCTTTAAAAATGTTTAGTAGAGACTATTCAGTCGCTTTCAACAAATCTATAATAAAAAGATACCGAAATGAAAATGATCAGTAATTATCTTGGAACTTGGGTAAAAGATTAAGTGTAATATTTAAAATATTGTTTTTGTTGTCGTCGCCCATGTTTTAACTGAACATAACTTGGGAATGGTTTAAATGACTCTTCTGTTGTGTTTGTATCTGGGAGCACAAGGTTTATGAGAAAGAAAATCTTAAAAAAATTAAGATGAAGAAACACTATAAGTACCTATTATAGAAAAATCGTATACAAGTGTGTACATATAATGACTTTCCTTTGGCAATATTTATGTACCGACCGTTTCTTTTACCCAGGAAACTGTTTATAAACAACGTGTCAGATGAATCCGTAACCAACTAAGAAATGACGTCAAAATAATAAATGGACAGGATATTGTATACACGAGTAGGAATAACCTCGTAAATTACATTTTATTGCTAAATTATGTGGTTGAACGGTTGATTAGTTGCAGTTTTATTATCATCGGTAGGAATAATAGAGCATTACCATATAGCACCTAATAGAGCATTCTTCCTTGTAGGATCAGTTATTACAACTTTGGTTTTGCTAGCATTTCAATTGTTATTGGCTTCTGTAGATAGTATTAAGATTTTAGTATCTATGGGAATAGTTCTCACTTCTCAGTAGGATTATTTTTTTCTGAAAGATTGCACTAAAGCAGGATATAATGTTCGAATGAAATGCTGTTACTTAAATCTCTTAAAACTTCTTTAGCATAGCTATCTGATACGTGTAACTTTGAATGTATAATTATATCTATAGGTGGGTTGGAACACCTTAAAGATCTATGATCCGTTCCTATTTTGCCTAAGATTTTTAAGGTTAAGCCTAATCTTTGAGGTCTTTGGTTGGAGGTTTGATGTATATATTTGTTTTATGCATATTTCAGACAAATAAAACAAACGTTCTTACCTTGCGACCTCCCCCCGCGGCGACGGGCGGCGGCGGCGGCGCAGTGTTCTGCGGCACGAACAAGCTCTCCGTGCGTTTCGGTTGGTAAGGCGACGGCGAGATCTCCTGTCCGAGGTTGCGCTTCCGCAGCAA
>LGAG01000351.1:286036-305411 GCA_001278395.1 Lerema accius | reverse complement strand
GTAGTCGATGGACGTTCGCCCGGCCGCCTGGCGCGCCTCTCGCTCGCCGTTTATCGCTTCCTGCTCCGGCTGTCGATAACCCTGTTGCTGTTCGGCCGTCGGTTGCCGGTACATTTGCTGCTGCTGTTCGGGCATCGGTCGATACACCTGTTGGTCTGGTGCCGTGCGGTAGGTCTGGTCTTGTCTGTAGCCTTGATCCTGTCTGTAACCTTGCGCGTCGAACGTCTGCCGGTAGCCTTGCGGATCCGGAAGTATCGCTTGCCCCTCCGAGTGAACGGTCCCCGTTCGGAAGTCAGTCCGCCCATCGACGTACGTCTGTCCTTGGGGGTCGTTTGACGGTTGTCCCAACACGCTCTGTCTGCGCGGAATGCTCGGAGGAGCGCCCCATTCTTGTGCGGGTCTCTGAGTCTGACTCGGTGATGGTTTGACGGATGAGGAGAGTCTTCGTCCTTGGTTCGCATACGGTAAGTTACTTTGGTCCACGCTCTGTTGATGTTGTAGAGTTTCTTGTCTATTGCGATATCCGAGGCTTTGTTGTGTTCCCGGCGGTGTAGCGCCGTAGCCGCTCATCGGTTCGTTGGAAATGTAGGGTTTTTGATTATCCATCACCTGTTGTTGAATATTTCCAGGAGGAGTCCAACTTTCTTGATTAGAACCATAGTAAGGGTCGTAGGGAGGTCCGAGTGTTCGGTCATCGGTGTTATAGTTAGAACTATTAGCGAGTCTGGGATCTATGGACTGTGGTGGCTTGGGATACTGCGTCGAGGGTCTTCTAGATGACACAGCGTTTGGTATTTTATTCATTTGAGGAAGCTGTGAATGCATCGGAGGGATATGGTTTGGAATGCTCTTTCCGTCCAGAATCTTTTCAGATTCTTGTATCGAAGCTGGCGCCGCGACCTGCGCTTCGTAGTTCTGCCTTTGTTTATATTTCTCTCTTAAACCTATTCGATCAAAGCCAGGGTGCTTAAAATCTGGAGCAAACTGCTTGGCAGTTGTTTGTGCTAAATCACAGTCTTCTTTCGCTTGGTCTGCCGCATCGTCGGCTTGGTCGGCCTTCCCCCGTGCTGTGGCGGTTCTGAAAATATTATTTATATTAAACAACGAATTTTTCATTATTTTTCTTACTTATACGAAAAGTATTTTACAAAATATCGTTATATAGGTCTGCAATGCATACAATTACACGGCATATTTTTAGCCGGACAATTGGCACACTGTTCTGATCGATCAATCGCTCTACTGTTATTTTAATCTAAAGTTACTAACGCTGTTTTAATTATCCGGTTATTCAACTGTGAATAGGTTATATATAACGTAATATTTATAATCTCGAAATATAATGTTACATAACACATAATTTTGGAGTAGGTACCTAAATAAATAAAATTTAATAAATTTATTACAATACTGCGAAATTTGCTAGTAGAATAAAATATTCTGATATCCATGGCTACATAGAAAAAACTGAGAATCATAGAGAAATTTGTTCATCAACTAACTAGGTAGGTCCGTAAAAGATTTATTATCGTCTGTTCTATTTTGAACTCAAGAGAAAATATTTTGCATCTATAACGCTAATCCATCACAATTTCCGGAGATCATTACTCCGAAAATCTTACGCGTAACTAAACATAACGTAGACGATGTATCAGTTCATGTTTAAATACCTACTCATCATGTTGAAATAAGAATTATTGCAATTTTACTTTGTAGCATACGTGAAAGTTAATAATTTTTTTATCCTTCATATTATTTGGTGTGGGTAGCAAATGATTGTATTACAATTTCATTTATTTTGAGTACTACTTATTAAGATTTTTGATTTACAGTGCGCATGTTCGCTGTATTTCGTATGCTAAAATACGTGTATATCCTGAAAGCCAGTATACCTCAAATGTGCAGTCTACGTTGACTGATGACTGTGTTTAAAATAATGTACTTATCAAGTTGATGAACAAGATTAACTTTTTGAATAACCAAATATAGAAAAAACTGCTTACCTCGATATAGCTATGTCGGCCTTTTGTAACGCTATTTTCGATGCACGCTGCGCTGCGTTCACCGCTGAGTCAACCCTTTCTCGGAACTTGGCGGATCGCATTAAGAACATGTGTTTTCGCTTCTGGCTGGTGATGAGCACGTTGTTCTTGTATTTGCCTTCTTCCCGCGTACCGTCTCTGAAGGTTGTAACACCGTAACCGTACTTTCTGTTCGCGAACCATTCACCCTCATACCGCAAGCCATCGCTTCGCTCGCTCACACCGAACCCCGTACGCTTGTCGTTCTTCCATTCTCCCATGTAAGTCTCGGTCACGCTCGCGTCTAAATGTTCATCCTGAAATAATGTATTGGTTTAAATGCGGAACTCGTACCTAGTAGCAAAAAGTTACTTAATAATGTCACGTTGAAACCATGCTTACTATAATGATGATCCGATCGTATCGTTTCTATAACTTTCTTAATATTATTAACTAGCATATTTTGTGAACATAATAAACACACTTGTTATCAGTTTAGTGCAAGCCCACAGCTCTTAAGAAAATACGCAGATAGTTTTATTTTTGGTTTTGATAACACGAACAAAAACTTGCCTCCACAATGAAGCTGTTATTGGAATTTGTGTGCATAGAAACTCTTGTGGTGGCTGAGTGAGTGCTTTCCACGGAGGAGACCCACGAGGAGGCGGACCCCCCCGAGCCGCCGGACCGCACCGACCCCGTGCCGCGCTTGTCTAGTTCCCCCGCACTCTTCTGCTTGCGTAACCTCTGCAAACAACATCCACTTATTATTTTATCACTCACATAATTAAGGCCCTATTTAATAATGGCCCCAATTTTGGCAATAGCTGACAAACAAGTTGACGAGTCGCGAGATGATAATTGATAAGCATCCCCAATGCGTCGTGAGCTAATAAAAGAGAAGAAAAAATAGATGAAGAAGAATGATATGAAAAGAAGAAACAGAATACGAAGTTAATAAGAAAAGGAATACACTAACAATTTTAAGCCTTAATTTTAAAGTTGCAGAAGTTAAAGGTTGTTTCTAATATTTTTTGATTAATATTATTTAACATTCATTGAAACTTAATAACGAATGCAAATAATACACAGTTATATAATACGTTGTTTAAATTATTTTTTCAAGGGACTGACTGTAATAAAAATCTAATCACGTAGAAAAATGCTACGCCGTAGCACTCGTAGCCTTCTACGCCGCAGTGCGTAGCTTTCTACGCTGTAATGGTTATTCGTGAACTTTATACTAATTTCTATTTTTACTCAAAATTAATAAATTAAACGTGTGATCCAAAAGTCTTAAAAGGGATATTTCTGACAAAACTCAAATAGGACTGCAGGAAGAGTCAGTTAATAATTGTTGATGCTTGTTCGACTCAAGTTAGTTATAAGTTGCGTTGCTAGGGAAGGGTAAGGACAGATGTTCGTCTGTTAGTTATTTGAACGAAGATTTTCCTTTTCATGTACAAAATATTAAAACAGCATAAGCAGAAAATGTTATATTCTCTTCTATGTATGAATTATATGGCCAAATGAACTGAACAAAATCCATAATGCGAGCTCAAGAAGTAGGTAGCCTTAAATTGTCAATCGGGACTTAAAAGTTTTTTTTTTGTGTATTTAATACGTTTACGTCTAGAATTCGCATTACGCTTATTAGATACATGCCGATACACTCGTAATTCACAAAACCAAAATTTAATACAAACAGCAAACAATTTTTTGGGAAATAATTTGAAGATACGAAAGGTTAATACTTCAAAAAACCAACACCATCAAAGTGATGATGAAGTTTTTAATATACCTAATATCTTTTGTGGAGGATTATTTATGGTTAGCATACGTTTATATTAAAGAATTATGAGTATGTATGAGTACATTTTATTTAACCACAGCGACCAATCGTACCATAAAACATGATAAAAACCTTAAAAATACTATTTGGCATATTATTATGTTCAGAAAGGTGCACAAGAATTAGCCCGCGGCATGCGAATGGTCGCTTGTATTAGAGTCTATCATAATTTACATTAACGTGATAATAATGCGGGTTTTCGCTGAAATACAATGGTACCTCACTTAGGATCTAAACACATTAAAATAAAAAACAATTTGTAGTAACACCTACCTTTTCGTAACCCTCATTACAGCATAAAAATAAAAGAAAAACTGAAATTAGCATCACTAAATTAAAAATATAAAAGTATTATTATAACTATAAATGTGTAGCTAATTGTGTATAGATATAAACCTAAGTAAACGAATTTCTATTCGTTCATATTAAGAAATCTGAAGTTCATTAACACCAATTAATACATAAAAATATTAATATAGGTAGTAAATTAATGAGTAAACAAATTAATGGGTAAATAAAAATTATAAAGTAGTTTTACGGACTACACGACTAATATTGTTAAGTAAGTATATTTTTCTTTAATGAATTAAAAATTGATGACATGCTTGTGCAGGCGAAAATGACTACGAAAACTTTTTCGAATAAATCGGAGTCTTTAAATAGCCGAACCTTTATTTATTTTTAACAAGGAAAATAAATGACATTTTCAGAATTAAAGTTTACAGTTTCATGAAACACTTCACCAGAGGCCGTGTTACGTGAGAGGACTAAAATTATCAGTGATACGGACAAGCTATCTACGTAATAACGGCCACGTTAATACTCGTCTGTATTCATATGAATCCTCAGTGACATATTATTATTAACTACGATGGAGCGTCGACATTAGGCTTGAATACAAACTACGAACGTAACACACAAACCAAAATTTTGGGGAATGTAAAACTATACCTACCTCGTTTTTTTCGCCGTGATTTAAAAGGTAAACAATCTTGGCACAACTTTTATTTCATTAATAAAAAAAAATATTTAGAAGTAAGTATACAGAAATATATTTTAACATCAAAATATTGTTTATTCTTTATTTTTTTTTATTTGTGTCTTTCTTATTTTAAAATCTATAATTACAATAAAAAGACATTGTATGATTGTTTACTTTTTAAATCACGATGAAAAAAAAAGGGATACGTGTGTTCTTTATCAGATATGATAAATGAGAGATGTAGGAGTTCTTGTGAAGTGATTTCCAAATAGTCACTTTTTTGGATAACAGTTACACACTCGCCACATAGGTACCTAATCATAGCCCCACATAAGGGACATCACACATAAACACAACACAAATAAAACAATAATTTCATAGTTAAGTGAAATAAATAGACCGGTAGCAGTTATTATAATAATTGTCAAGTGCGCTCTAGTGTTAAAAGAATAGAGAGCCTTGGTAACTATTAATAATAAATGTACCTATCAGGAACAATGTTGTACTTCCTATACAATTAAAAGCTACGGTAATTACGTATTCGTATCATTTTTTACTACACGACCACTAAGTCTTAATGACAAGACTCAATAATTTATTTTGATCACACTTTATAAAGGTTGCAATGGATGAATGAATTTGATAAATACTTAAATTTTCTCATTAATCATAAGTGTTTAAAACGGAATCATTTGTTTTAAAAAGACAAAATGTGGTCTGTAAAACTGGATCGCGCGTCAACCCATTAATGATTTAGTATAGGGTTCGGTACTTTCCTAAAAATTAAATTTTACGAAACAACCTTCATAATTTGATAAAAATTTCTTTTAATTGAGGCAAAATAATTTCTGTATTGCCATCGCTTACGAAAGCCCATGAAAGGAAAATTTACTGTTAATATTCTTTACTAGTTTTATGTCAGTCAGAATCTTGATATTCATAAATATAAGTAATATTTGTTGATAGCAGTGATAGCCTAGTGGTTGGAACATCGGTCTTTCGAAAGAGAGATCCTGGGTTCAAACCCCACGGCACGCACCTCTAATTTAAAAAGTTATGTGCGTAATCTAATTATCACTTGCTACGGTGAAGGAAAACATCGTGAGGAAACCTGCACACCTGAGAGTTCTCCATAAAGTTCTCAAAGGTGTGTGAAGTCTGCCAATCCGCACTAGGCCAGCGTGGTGGACTATGACCTGTACCCCTCACACTGTGAGTGGAGACCCGAGCCCAGCAATGGGACAGTTATGGGTTGTAATGATGATGATGATGATGAAGTAATATTACCCTAACAAAAGAGGAATTACAATGCACAAAACAAGATTTTCTGTAAGCATGTAATGTTAAGCCATCTAATTTATAAACACATGTTCCTGTTCATTTCATAAACAACACTCTATCAAGCATTACGTTTGTAAAAGGGGCTTATAAGATTTTTTACAACCTTGTGAATGATCCATCTCCATTTGACGTGGCTTATTTCATTCTAGTCTTTGACTTATGCCAAAGACAGAGATGTCAATATAAACAGTGTTCAGTTCTATCGCTATGCATTCGAGGTTGTCAGCTGTTTTACACATACGTCGATTTTGAGAAATGGCTTTCACTCAAGTACTCTTTATGAATTGATGTCAATGACCCAATTCGATAACATTATGAGACTTACATTGTATTGTGGGAATAGTAACCTATTTAGATGTCAACTATAGAACTACCAATGAGTAGTGCAATAAAATAAGTAGGTTTATGGCTCTATAGGTACGCATTAGCAGAATTTGTGTGTCCATAACTTGATGTTTTTTAATCAGGTAAATAAGGAAGAAAAGATAATATTAAAGGTATGAAAGACTTCCATTATAATGATTATCTTACTTATAAATTTCAAAAGATGTTCAGTCTCTACAAAGTTTTAAGTGAGTAATTGATAATTGATTAAATTGAAAACCCTTTTTAATACGAGTATGAGGGCCCCGTTGGAAGATAATCATATACAACTTAGTTGTGAATTAGGTATGTGATAAAAATATAAAACAAACAAAAACACTGAGGTTACGGAGACTTCCTACTTATTACAAGAAAACAAATTATGAAAAATCTCAAAACCTATCAATGTTTCTGCGTTCGATTTAGTGCAGCTGCAGGTTTTATCAAAGGTCATTAACCTCATATCGGTCATTGTAATTTCGTTAAATATAAGGTTATAATTTTTAAATACAATATTTAAGACGGAATACTGAATTAGCTCATTAAATATGAATGTAAAGTAAACATTATTTTCACTTCATTTAACAATTCATGCAAAAAATCTGATTATACGAGTATTTTGTTATTATAATTAATTAACAACTTGCAGGTAGGTATCAGGTATACTTATTTGAATATTAAATAATGTCTTTTTTTATTCAGTGTTGACAGACTTGGTCGCTGAGCGACCACATCCTCTCGTTAATCAACATCATAATACAACACAACATCCAATAAATAATGTCTTAAAAAGACATTCGTGTACTTTATAACACGTTGCAACATTTTTGTCAGAATATACAATAATAAGAAGTTTCGCATTAGGTATATTACCGGAGATAAATCATTTATTGAATATGAGTCACATTCGCAATTTTTAAGATTCAGAAATATATTTTTGATTGATTGATGAGTGAGCGAAAGCGAGCGATATATCAACAAAGATGAAATGTTGTTTAAAGAAGAATAGGCTTTGTAAGTTTAAAAATAACGGCAATTAAAAAGAAACACGCGTCACAAACTTTTACATTGTCGTTTTCGTATTTATTGAAGATTGGAGATATTTTGCTGATGAACTCTTTATCCTGTTGCTGAATCACGACATCTGATATTTTATATTGTTACTATCAGTAGGTATACAGGAAAATAATTGATGTGAATGGTTACGTTACAATTTATCTACTTGGCGTATTATTTACCAAAGACATTATTACTTTTTCCCTCACGTAAAGTTCTACGATTGAAGTGACAATTTCTATTAGGTATATGCGTGTTTTTCGATGTCTGATTTCATTCATTTAAGAAATTCAGAAGAATAACTGAGCTACCTGTTGTAGACAATCAATAATAAATTGAATATTTAGTTAAAAGTACACGCTTATTATCCGAATACTACGTGTAAGAAAAGCAAAGACAATCATAACAGTTTCAGAATTTTCGTGATATGCGCTTTTTAGTTACGATTTTTACTGAAATGTAGGTGTTGTTAGCACACAAATTACCGAAAGGGAAATGACTACCAGGTGCTACGACCTTAGTTGCGTCGAGGACAGAGCGCAACACACGTTGTTGGAATGCCCAGCGTGGGCGAATGCTACGTGAACTCGTCGCAGAATTATAGGAGGACCCATTGCTTTTAACCATAGTAGGATCCACGGTTTGATGGTTCAGGCCTTGGAATGCTATCGCGGAAGGAAGCTACTAAGCGGGAGAGCACAAACACATCTAACTTCTCAATCAACAAGCAAAGAGTAGGACGGCAGAGGAAACTTTTTTATCAGGCCTACCTCCGTCCACCATCAATACGGCCTTTATAGTGGATACCAGAATGTAGCCGTCAGTTGAATACATTTTATAAAACCTTTTGGTCAAGATTATGATTGGAACTATTGTGCATAGAACGTGTGTTTCTAGATTGTTTTCCTTATACTAAGTATTAGTCAGAGTGTACAATGAATCCACTCACTAGAAACTTACAGAGAGAAGTCCTTTTTTAGGCTTATCGGCGAAAGAGCCTCTTCTTCCCGAAGGTTCATCGGAACTGGCTTTTAGGACGAAGCCTCCTCTCGCTTCGTTCATCCGGTCCGTGCGTCGTTCTGCAGGGTCTGGGGTGCCGGCTTCTGCGAGAGATGACATCGAACCGCGGTGTTCTCGGGCGCCGCCCCGGTAGTGTGAGGCCAGCCCAAAGGGCGCTGATGTCCGCACGCCCAGCCCATGCCTCAAACCACGCATCCATTGTCCTTGGTATGTTCCTGAAAAACAAAAGTGTAACGTATACCGATTTAGGTAGCTTCACGTATTTTGTACTTTGGGTTAGGTCAAATTACCTTAAAGAATCACCCTGAAATTCGGGTAAATGTTTGTTCATTGGTTCGAATGTGCAATTTTGGGCCTTTTATCCATATTTTTTTTTAATCTCTTCATAACATAAGGTATAATAGATATCAATATTATTTTGTAAATTTGATGGTTGGTAGGCTGTTGCCTAAAAGCTGAGAGGCTGTTGACTTGATGATTATGGATAGACAGATTTATTGAAAACGGTCGTTAGTAGGTAGTACATAATTCTTAAATTATATTAACCACATGTTGTATTGTATCTGAATCAATTATTATTACAATGTATCATCTATAGTCCTATAATAAAGACACTAATTGGAGACCATTAATTTATGACTCTAATTAAATGATTGCCATGAATTTCACGCTATAAGATGGTAGGTACGTTCATGTTTTGTACCTAACAACAGATACGGATTTAAGTAGCCCATTAAAACTGTTTTATGTCGATTTGCCTATTTCTAAGATAGTGTAACGGACAGAAACCCTACGTTGCATTGGCTTACACCACGGGTGTCTATAGATTAGCCTTTAGAAGAAGCAATTAAGAAACTATGCCAAAGGAACATTCGTTTACGGTGAGTAAGAAAAGTTTAAGACGATCAATTTATCGTTTCTTTTTATAGCTACAGATCTCGTAGGCAGGATCGTTAGGTGAGTAATGGTAATGAGTGCGAAGACGTTTGGTTTTTTGTTATAGCGTAGAATGAGCGGCCGACATGATTGTGTGTCGAGCGGCGCGCGCGGATGGCGTGCCCGCGCTATATTTAACCAGCGAGGGCCGCGCGCCGGCGGCGAAGCGCCCGCCTAACTCCAACCATTCACCTAAGAACCTGACGGATATTGTAAACTCTTCTTTTCTCCCTTGATCAATTACTGCATTAACTATCCAAACATCTCTCCAACTTCATACAATAGGTACGTTGCAGTCAATCAATTAAAGGCAAAAATATATGACGTTCGGAGGACGTTCCACATATCAATAATGAAATAAATTTAAGAGAAAAGTTATAAGGAATAACTAATACATATTTATACTACACTTTTATAACTTAATTTTAAATACAATACAAGTGCGACGAACCAGCTTTCTATAACAACTTTTAATTCAATTTCTCTACTTTGAAGCAAATTCACGACCTCTTTACGTGATAAATATTATTATGATGATTTTCCACAGAAAAACGAATCACTGCATCATGTTCACGATTTTATGAATGACAAATCTTAATGTGGCCATGACTCAACACGCTGGCGTCGAGAATTGCGTGACGTTGTTTCATGGTAGTGCACCGCCAGTTTATTACGTATAAGTCGTGATTTTCAGTATAGATTCAAGGTTAATCTGTAGGCTGCTATATAAAGTTGCTTATATCAACTCTATCATTCTTCGTCTATGTTACTCACTATTTACTTTTACTATTCCTATATAAGCTTAGCTACTATTGTTTATAGTTTCGAAAGTATTTGTTCATAAAACATTACAGTCGCAAGAATGTTGGCATGCGCTGTTTTTATATTTTAATTTTTTAACGGTAAACATTGCGCAAGGGGCTTCTTTCTAGTTCACGCAAGCGTAATGTGGGTCATTAGGGTACAGTCATGTGCATAAAAACAGTTTAGTCGAGTCAAAGTCAACCTTTAAATACTTGCGTGAATCGCGTAAGAGTCATCTGATTATAAACAGTAATGTGGTTATAATGAAAATCGGCTAATTTCCTGGGATGTTACAATATACTAAGAACGCCATGGTCATGTAAACTTAAGTATTTTCGTCGGTGTTCTGGTAATTTGGCAATGAAACGGGTGAGATACAAGATACTAACCGCCATCGGCGTATGTTTCGGAGCCGTATCCGTCTTGTAGACCGTTGGCCCACGTGCCTTCGTATTTGGCGTTGCTGGTGGTGCTCTGTCGGACTCCGTAGCGTCCTTTGTAGCCCCCCGTCCATTCTCCGCGGTACAGCCACCGGTCGCGAGTCTCCACGCCCAATCCATGTCGCTTGCCGTTCTGCCATTGTCCTTCGTATGCGCTTCCACTGTAAAAGACAAGGCCAATATATTAATATTTACTTTATTGTCAGTTAATTGGTGGGAACAGTGTCTGTAAAGTGTGAAAATGTCTAATCTGTTAGTGGCCTACCGACAGGCACGCGCGGCATGCAATACCGATACAATTTGCTTCCTACTAAGCCATCCACCAATCCACACTACTGGAACTACGTGATAGAATGCCAATACAAGGGCTTAGTCATTCAACGTAGAGGGCAACGTTCGATATTTCTTTACACCATAATATAACATTAGACAAATATGTTTCTGGCAAACTTTGATTTTCAGTAATCATTAATAGAAAAACAAAAACCCGACTGCTTAACATTGGCGGGGTATTTACATATATACCTACATACTCAAGAAAAACATAACCTACTTTACGTAAAATCGATTAAATTTTTTTTCTGGTTCTATTGTCGTTTGTTTTTGCGAGTAAGTACCTAATGTCTCTGATCAGATCAGATTTTTATTTTTATTTTTTCTGTAAATGCAAAGAGTTCTTATCATATATCTATACAAGATCTGACTATTATGATGATTAATCAAAGTTCAGGTTAATACACAAATGATGTTGCGAACAGAATAGCTACACGTGCAACAGGCTTATTTATTTACATAGTGAAGGTCGCCGCTGTAAAATTCACTTAAAGATAGCACTGAAGTACTTGTAGATAGACGTCTAAGTCACAGTCAGGTCATTGCCGCGTTTTTAGTACTTATATGAACTAGAAAGATTGGGATTATTAAGAAACAACTTTCACAAGCAAGATACCAAGGTATTTTGTTGGCCAGCAACAAGAACTATACATTTTTGTAAATAGCAAAACAACGATCAAATGTAAACGAGTCACCTGTCGTCCATAGATATTAGAAACTAGCAACAGCCCGCGTAGTTCTGCCGTTTTTGCAATATTTTTTAACGCTGCTCCTCTACTATTCATCTTAGCATGATGTTCTATAGCCTATAGCCTTCATCGATAAATGAACTATCTTACACTAAAATATTTTTTTTATCGGTCCAGTAGTTCCTGAGATTAGCGCGTTCAAACAAACTCTTCAGCTTTATATTATTAGTATAGATACCATTAAGTCCAAAAGCATGGCGGATGCGTGGATGGATTAACAGTTAAGCGAGAGCCTGGCATTGATATTTAATACTGATTCTTCGATATTCCGACCAAAATACGTATATACTTCACAGATCTTCAGATTTAGAAGAAAGGAAGTAGTGAACTAGGTGGGTTGAATGCCCTAGCATCATGCATGAGAACCGTGGAGATTAAAGTGGTTAGTACAGGGCTCAATGACCTCCAACTGAAGGGTCTAGGTTATATAATACCGTCGTTTTTCAGTATTATGAGGACCTGGAGATGATTCTACGGAATGAACGATTTAATGCTAATGTTATATGTGTACGAGTAGGAATCGTCATAGTACCCAAGCAGGACCTATACTTCTATAATCTTTGACCTACTTGTATGTACTTTTTATCCTTTACAGTATTCGTTATTCTTTATTCCTTCATTGTTAAGGATTTATCGTAACGTTTTTGTTATTTTCGCTGTTTCAGAATACACCGTAGTATGTATTTTGTTTTGTCTCCTATAATAATCAAACGGATATACTCTGCTAAGGGTTTTAAATGATAAATTTGTAGACTAACGGGATCAGAATATTTGTTATGTATTATAAATTATATTGAATATAAGACGAAGAAAATTAAATTAAGTATGTCCGCGATATGTCCAGCCGTTGTATTCGCGCAAATATGAATGCTTGTCGCGGTTTTGTCGGTATATTGGCGGGCATCAAAGAGTTTAATTGCGATAAACAGCTTGATCAGTTAAAGAAACTATTTCTTTTTAGTATGGGCTGAGGTTTAACTTTTTGTTTCTTACTTCCAGAATGAATTATTATACTACTAAAGCCACATGAAAACATCGGTAAATTTAAAGACTAGAATAAGCTCGAAAAACCTTCAGAGAGGGCATGCCAGTCAATTATGTTGTGGGTTAGAATAGAGGATACGTTTTATAGCGCTAATAAAAAATATATTGATACTAAAATTATTTTTACGTCTAGTGAACAGTAACAGATAATGAATAGACATTATTAACATTCAGATACCATCGATACAGGTCTAAAACTTTCATTAAATTACGATATCTGTAGTCAGAACATATGAAATGAAATTCAACATGGAAAGTGCTAAGTATGAGAGGTAGTACGTGGTTTCGTACGAGGTTTTAACTTTTAATTGAATTAATATCTGTTGTAGTACGAGTATATTAGTCTAGTTAGTGGTGATATAGAAGTAGGTATATAATCACTAATAAAATCGGTGGTGGTATATAATGTATGCCTACAGTATTTTATTGCTTCCAGAAAAATCTCTGGGTTAAAATTCTATGAAACAATAGGTAGTGCATTAACACCGCTCGTCCATAATCGTGTAACGCAGATTGTACTAATGTAAAGGAATGATTTATTACCAACTATTGTGTATACAATCCCTCAGTCTTATAGTATTTATCGTTCGTATATATTTGTGTTTTAAATCGTAGCTATAAATACTGTAAACAGTCACTGTACACATCTAGATAGAGCGTTAGTATCATATTGTTAGTATTTAGATACTCATGGCTCTGTGCCAAGAAATGTTAACATTACATTAAAAATTTAAAAGAAGAATCGAGTCGGTAACCCTAATTAATAATAATTGTTGCTACACCAAGAACTATTTCAATCAATCGTCATTTGTAATTAATACCAAGTCAACCCTACAAAATGTTATGAGGCCAATTATTCTGAAAAACTTACATTTTAAAATTCAAGTTGCATAAACAGTGATTATTTATTTATTTAGTAACCATTTTTTTGACACAGGTCACTTATCTTGATGATGGTATCTATAGACCTAGGGATGATAAAGCTTCGTTATCAAGAATTCATCACCCACGGCTATTAGTGTATCGGGAATGAAGCTAGAAGAAGGATATATTTGTGATTTTTAGACGGGTCTATAATACTGCAAGTGAAAAACATTTTATGTTAGGCTTTATAACGAGAGCGGTAGCGAGCTAGCACGGCAAGTAAAGGACTCTAGTGCCACGGTAAGTAGGCACGAAAAAATTTAAAACATTTTTTATTTTATCCGAGTCTAGTGTGCCACTACACATTTTTGAGATGTGCTGGGAATCAAAGTGTGTTTTTATTTATGTAAAACCTATGCTATATAAAATGGCGTACCTATATTCAGTTAAATAAGAAATTAAATTAGAAAATATAGGTTTGAAGTTGTTTCGGACAACACTAAGAAAATATTCTTAATAGAAGTACGAATTCACATCCATCAATATCTTAGAGAGATTGATCCTGTTTTTGTATCGAGAATCGTGTCATAATTTCACAATGATAAGCAAAACGTGTCTGTTGAAGCTCGCTTTGTATTATTAGAGGATATAACATTGAGATGAATAAAAACATTGTTACTTGGCACTTGGTATCGAGGTCGCGAAGAAAATCTTTAAAAGATACAAATCACATAAGATAGACTGTCGGTATCCGGCGGTTTGTGGAAATTCGACCGGGTCTTTATCTCAGACTTATATCCACTATAACTTATATCCACTATCGATATCGAAATGGCGCATAGAAACAAATTAATAGATCATAAATAATGTTATCTAAGTATGTCAATAGATACCTTACTACTAGTAAAGAAAATTTATTATGAAAAATACTAATTAACTAACCTCGCCTTGTATGTTTATTGATGGACTATTAGTCTACAAATCTGTATTGAAAAAGAGTGCCATAACGCGAGTACCTACTAGGAGGCGATATGAATACGACAAATATAGAGCTAGACAGACGCTAAATGAGAAGCATGCATGCATGAACATAACACTTTCCGTTCCGAATACAAAGTAAGGGTGAATGAAAATTTGATTTCCGGTCTATCTTTGACATTCAGATGAAGAAATGTAGCAGTTCCTTAAACAATGATCAATTTTGACGATTTTTATATATTACTTGGCATTATATGTTTATTGAAGAAGTATGAGGACCACTTTTGGAAACTTAAATTTAGGTTTCAGCCTGTATAATGGAAATGGTCCTAAAATACTGTTTGCCCCGGGAAACTGCTTCCATCCCGCAGGATAACAATGTAGAGTTAGTATGAATACTCGGAAACCATTAAAACGACTTAGATGAAACTGGGCATGTTTTAGGAAAGCCAAGACGGGCCATTTTAAATATTTGACGGGTTTAAAATATTTCGATATCTACTATTTATACAATTAACGTGAACTTAATTCGCTAAATAACTAATAATGGTTTAAATTGTTTACAAGAGATATTACTCATAAGGGCTATTAAGTCAATGATTCAGCAGTACGAATGGTTTTTATGGCAAAATAACAAAATGATTATACCTATAAGAATACAATAATTTTTGGTAAAAAAAGTTCTAAACTTTTGATAAAAACTAAACTTACATAATTCCGTACTATAGTGGAATTTTTACAGTTGCAAACATACACGTAAAATTGATAGTTTTTTTTCAAGTCGGTTAACAATATAAAAAGCCCGTACTCTTATTAAAATTATTGACTTAAACTATTTGACGGGGCTCAAACATAATTGAAGTATAGATTTTTTTAAATATAACGACTGGGCACTTTGCCAAAAAAGGTTCCTGACCCCTGGCTCTGGATAGTAGAGCGGAGCGGCGACGTACATATCATACCAATCGATAAAATAAAAATTACTTGACGAGGATGAACATGCACTACCGATGAAAATAAAATTAATTAACGATAACTGAATGAAATTAAGTAACGATAACTGAATGATTACCGTTTTGGTTGACCTACTACATCAAATTATGATTTAAACTATGATCAGTTCGTAACTCTCCGTATTATTCAATGTTAGCTGACCAACTGAATTACACAATGTTAAGGGCGGTTTGCTTTTAGTAAGGATTTTTTAACAGAATACACTACTAAAGAGCACACTAAGCTATCCTTTTATAATACCTACTTTACAGTCGTCGTTAAGCCAGACAGAGGTGGTGAAAAAAGTTATGAAAGCGTATTTAATTATGAAGGGAGACTCGCAGCGGGCCTGTAGAGGGTTAAAGCGTATATAACTAGTCTTTATAGTTCGTACGCATCTGAATATAGTTTCCCTAACCCTCTCGTTCACTACCTGTATTACACATGAATGCTCCACTTACTTACATATTTTCCCCACACACACACGGTGAAGAGGAACTCGACCGAATAACATGCTAATAAAAGGAAAAGGAAAAATAACGAACATCAAAGCTTAGGCATTCTATTATTTTGTGAAATAGAATGAAAGTAGTTAGGTACTGTGATAAATATTAAGTTACGTTTATTTTTGTTCTTTTGTTTTATAAGTACTCCTTTGAGGAAATGTTGGCTTTAGCAATAACCAACTTAACAAACTTAAAAGTAGTTGTAGTTATTAGTTAAAGGTTATACTTAATTTTTAAAATTTAACTCTCAGGCGAGTGAAATTGTTTTAGATTTTCATAAAAACTTTTTATTTTACGTTTGAGAAACTTAAACAATTTAAATAGCAATTTAAAACGTAAGTTAGCAAACACATTGTATAAAGATGACCTGGATGACGACATCACCACAACAGTCTACGATTTCCTTTATGGAAATTGTTCTTAAACAAAATGATTCAATTTCAAGAAATGTACGGTCATGCTCGTGTTTTCCGGTAATAAAAGAACTGAACATAGGCAACTGGTTAGTTTACCGTCTAAATTATGCAAATGGCAAACGCATGTTTCAGCCGGCACTACGTTGAGTAACGCACTAGTTCTTGAAAACGATATATTTCGCAGGCTTAGGACATTTTTAACAAACCTAAATAATCACTATTTAATAATTCATCCTTCAGGCCTCCCATTCGTTTTTATGAATAGTCCAATTCATTGGAGCTTTGATTACCTAATAAAGCAGAACAAAACACGGTACCTCGAAGGGTTTTTGATTAAAGGGTATTATGTATCCCTATGATTATGTAGGTACGTATACATATACCTACTAGTATATTCTAAATAGCCTAAATAGTCTCAGATGGCGGTACCTACATTACCCATCAGGTACCAAGTAGCAGATTTCTATGTAATAGGTATTAGTATACTCTGCTATAGATAGGCACACTGAAACAACTACATAGAATTGATCATGAGAACTACCCGTGATAGCTAAATAGATGGAAGTCGAGGTCGGTGGTCTAAGGATCTCAAAATATATGAATAAAACTCTATACGAATTGCGAGATAGTCTTTGTTTTACTATAGCAACATTATAATATAACGAAACGTACACAGGCTACACGAATTTTCAGGCAAAAGCTTAATCAATACCAACGCAACAGAACCGCCAAGGACTAGAATAGTTTGCCCGTGTCGGTGTTCTGATGTTCTCGTCCGATTTTAATGTGGGTGTCTTCAACTTATGATATAATAAGCTTTATACGAAGTGCTCTTTACCTTTTAGACTCTACAGTTATGGCCACTTGTCTGCTAAGAATTAAAGTATAAAAGAAAAAAAGAAACTAAGCAAAGACGTAACTACTCGTATCTTGATGAATGAATAATGACGTTTTAGAGTAAATTACACTTGTATTAATAATAATTGTTTATGTTAGCCTTCACAAATTTATAACGCAAACGTCAGTAGGTTATTAGTCAATTGACGGCGTCTCTCCGGTCTAGCCCAATAGTTGACCTCAATTGAATCGAGTCCGCCTGTGACGCCTTTGTTTACGTGGAGCGTCGTTTGATTTCAGACGCCAAAACTTGCTATATTATTACTATTAATTTCAATTGATATGTGGCCTTGACTTCTAACACTTAGTCAGTGCGAGGAACCTCGATGTTATTACATAATGACCTTCGAAACGACACTGCGCGGGTATTACGCATGTAAACGACAACGTAGGGTGGATTAACACAAAATTCCTGAGCGAGGGATGGGTGAAAATTTTATGAGATATTCATCTCACATCATTTCGCATCTGCTTCATTGGGTATTATTAATCAATTGTTTTTCATATTCTTATCACCCCTACTAGCACTACTCAGTTTAGCTATTATAGCTATCGCTTAAACATTGTATTGTACCTATCCATCATTGATGTTTATAGAATAGGAGCAAGGATGGCTTATTTTATGGAAAAGAAGTACGGATACACTTCCCATCTACCACAAAAAACAAAGTAATACAATACGTAGTAAGCCAGTAATCAAGTTAAAACTAGAGTACTACCACTCCTAGCTATTACATCAGTTAGTATTTCCCAGACATAATTACTCGTTTCTATGCAAATGAAATTGTTATACTTGAATGTGAAATCACTATTATCTTTGTAATAGACCCGGAGGTCACAGGACAGTTTAGACGTGTTATGTATGAGCTTAACTTGCGTAAAGCTTAGGCTTTATAAAACCAAAGTTGCCAATTTTTGTGTTTCCGACACATTTCAGGGGCCAAAGTTACTGATTTTTCTTTGTAAATAACGATTATTTTATTTGTTAGCTTCTTTACCCTCCTGCAGTCCTACTAAAGAATTGTCACATACATAAGAGATAATAGCAGTGCAAACGTGGTAATTAAAAAGATATAATTGTAAGCCTACCTGTAAGTTAGTTAACCCATTTAAGTTAATAATTTTTTTTCTAGTGGGAAACTAATTTTTGTATTACTGATTCGGCACGTCTTTATTTTGTATCGGTACGTAATCTAGAATCAGGGCGTCTATCAAAAAAGGCAAGGATCTTTCAAGCAGAATTTTCAAACAGATTTTAATGCATAACAATGTTGTGAATAATAACATGAGCATGCGTTTACTTATTTATGACACGATTTGTGGATTCACCATACACCGGAAAAAGTGTGACTAAGCGCTTCATTCATATGTAGGGATCAAACTAAACTAAAGTAGCCGCATCGTAAACAACACAGAGATGTCGGATGTAAATTCCATAATAATATTATCTATCTATCACAAAAAGTACGTGGATAGAGTGCTACATCTATGATACCCATAAAAGAAAAACTATTTACTTTTTAATTATATTCTTATGGATATAATTTTATCCCTTTGTTGTACTTACATCTATGTTATACTTAATTGATTATTTATTATAGGATATAAGTAGGTACTAGTAGCAACTTACATTTTTTGTATGGAAGTTCTAAATCGTCCCTTATCTTAAAAAGAAGCATTGACTGGAAAAGCTTTCCAAAAGCTCCGGCAATTTCATACAGTAAATCGTGCAATTAAAATTTACCCCATAAGCAGGCATTTCTCATTCTATTCATTCTGT
>LGAG01000351.1:246534-271948 GCA_001278395.1 Lerema accius | reverse complement strand
AGCATGACTATATCTCCTGGTGGACTTATGAACAAGGGCAAATGTTATTATCATACATTAAAGAGTCTTAATTATATGCTTGCTAATGCCACATGAGATAAAAATCCTAGTGTCTGTCTGAGTGCCTTAGGTATAAGAGATTATTAAAAACAAAAAAATAGGTATAAATTAGGTACCTCGAAACCATTCGTAATTGCTGATCTTCCACAGTGTTAGCTCCCTTGGGTTCTAAGGAATACTTGTCTTTCAACATCTGAATGACAGCTTGGTTTACATCTCTGTTCTTTGTACCCTTTTCATAGACAAAGATACCCTTGCCGGACTTCCTTCCCATAAAGCCGGCCTTGACAAAGTCTGACATGATGTTTAGGTCACCACCTGAGAAACGGTCTCCAAATTCCTGTAAGAATGACCGGCATTTAAAATAAAATAATAAAATGATGGTTATTTTGCTGAAATATTTTAGGGTGTTCAGGAAAAGTGAGTGTAAGAGGTCATGAGGACATTATGCAAAGTATAGCTCAACACAATAGCAAATTAGTTACTCGTATTGTGGCTAATAAGAATGTATAGTCATAGCTGTGTTGTTTTTAAAGTTCTCAAAGGTGGGTAAATTGGGGTAATTTCGATTTAGTCATAGAGGGTTGTGGTCTTAACATCTTGTACATTGCGAAGATTCCATCAGTAGTACAGTGATAAGTATAAATATGCATAAAATAATGATATTTACCTTAGCTAAGAAGACTGCAATATGTGCTCCCACGTCAATGCCCACCTCGTCGGCCAGGGTGGCGGCTCCCACAGGGAAACCAAACTGTTTTGTCATGGTGTCCAAGTCCTTCGGGTCAACACCCTCTTGAAGTAACCTGGAAGTAATTATAATAGAATAAAACTATACGAATCCAGTTCAGTGTTCCCATGCCCATAAGTCCCATAACTTTATTACTGGGTTTGTTAAAATTGTTCTGTTCCTTATACAAGGTACATGCTCCGAAAGGCAATAAATAAGGAGGTTGGTAAAGTCGTGACATTTAAGGTTAAGTTTTACGAGTGTATGTATGTCCATTTCCTTGGCGCATTCTAGGGGCTTGACACAGTCATTGGGTTTGTCTTGATTATTAGAGTGACATAGTCTATAGATTTAAAAAAAATAGACAATCCCCAAACCAAGTTTTAGCAATCATTATTTTTGCCTTCCTTGTATAGAAGAGTCATTAATAGTTAAATTATGCTATATATGATATATGATATAAAGATAATGATGTACCTGATGGCCTCACTGAGCATGGTGGAGAGTATCCGGGTGGTGTAGAAGCCGGGCCCGTCGCCCACCGTGATGACCACCTTCCCCTGGCGCAGACCCACGGCCACGGCCGCCGCCGCCGTGTCGTCGCTGGTGCCGGGGTGCCGGATGATCTCCAGCAGCATCATCTTGTCCACCGGGGAGAAGTAGTGCATACCTGATCCATTAAGATGATACATTAATAAATTTAATTTAGTTTTAAACCCATAACCCGGCGGCTTGCTTTAATTCTTTGTAATCGACGAAGGTAAGCAACGGCAGGACAAGTCGCAAAGTGAATGGTGACCTCTAGTCGCAAATATTTTTTACGCATTTTCGGGCTAAAGAGAGCACGTTCAACCGTCGGTCACGGTTGTTATCGTTAGATGAAAGTCGTAAGTCGTCGGTGGTCCCTTGGGAAGCATAAAAAAATTCCGACACTTGGGTTGGTCACTAACCCCTCTAACGATCTTCGCTGGAGCAGCGTGGCGGAGTAAGCTCTAGGCATCTTAGTTATGAGGAGAGACCCGTGCTTAGTAGTGGGCAGTTAATATATTACGAAATTGCAGTTTCAGTGGCTACCCATGCATCGCATCTTCGATTTTGACGTTATTGACATAGAAAATAACGGGTGATGACGGCGAATAATTTTACAATTTTTTTTTCGCACCAATAACTTTATCCGGCCGACTGCTTCCCGCGGCGATTTTTGAGATAGGAAGAGCGCTGGTGTTTGTGGCAATGATACAATGCTTTGGAACTACTGCTTCTAGTTCCTTGATCACTTTGTGCTTAATGTTGATATCCTCAAACACTGCTTCAATCACACAATCCGCATTTTTGAACTTATCATAATTCAGAGTAGGCAGCATATTTGATAAGAATTTATCTTTCTGTAATCTGAAAGGTAAACAAAATATTTGGTTTAAATATGTCAGAGCAATGCATTTTTCAAATGTTACATACACAACTGTTGATTAAAACTCATGTGATTTTTCAATAATTTACCATGAAATCTATAAATTAAACAATTTGAAAATTTAACAGTTTATTTAATTTGTTGTTAACTGATACTGATATTGAGAAAGATGCTACTTACGAGCTAATTCTCTTTCTTTTAACAGCATTGGCCAGGCCATTCTGGATCTGACCCACTCCTCTGTATAGACCAGCATTTGTGGCATCCTTCATGACAACATTATAGCCTTTATCTATAGACACATGTACAATACCCGCTCCCATTAAACCAGCACCGAGGACACCAATCTATAAAAAAACAAACTCATTATAATTAATTAACCAAGTTATTACCAAACTAAATATAATACTGACTAAAAAAAAAAACATATAAAAATGACCTAAACTATATTTACAAAAAATATATATAAAGTTTTATCTTAAGTTTAATCTTATTTATCTTAAGAACAGAGCATGTATATAATAAAGAGCTGCATTAATGTTATTATTTATGGTATTTGCATTATTGTATTTTCTTTGTATTACTAAAAAGAACTATCATAGTATACTCCTAGAATATTGCATAACAATGTATTATTATTACACCACAATGTATTATTATGTAATTCATTACTATGGAAATGTACGCCAAGATATCTATTAATAATAATTTTGGCTTACCGTTTTCACATCAACTTGTGATTTACCAAATCTGTTTTTCTTGCATTCAGTCTGTCCCCGGAAAAGACCAATAAGACCTTTGCTCTGTGGGGTCATTGCTAATTCTCCAAAACCTTGTGCCTCTGCCTCATACCCTGCTGCAGGACCCTTGTCTACCCCAGTTCTCACAACTTCAAGAATCTGTAATGCACATATTAATGACAATATATGTCTCAAGTCAATACAATTCTAAATGATATGGAAATATTTCTCAGTATAAAAATCTTTTTATTTTTAGGAATACCTTTAAGGGCGCAGGGTAAAGTCCTCTAGATGCTTTCATAACCTGCTCACGGGCCTTTTTGAAGACTATATTCTTAACAAACTCCATCTGCATAGCTGCCTCTGTGAGCTTTGCCACTAGTCCTTTCTTTGACCTATCTACTTTTAATTTACCTGTTGCAAGATCTTTTGCTATCTGTATCGCAACATTTTCTAAATACTTGGAAGTGTTTTCAGCAGGCTGACCCAAACCTGGAAAAAGAAATTATACTTGTAATTGAGAAAATTGCATTGAAAACTATTTTACATACAGGCAGAACTATACATACCGGGTCCAAGAGGAGCAACTAATAAATCAACAATGCCTAATTTCTTGGCCTTATCTGCTTTGACATTTTTTCCAGTAAGTGCTAGGTCCAAAGTTGTAGGAATTGATGTAAGTTTTGGCATTCTGAAAATATTAAAGTTTTTACATCTCACACCAATTTTAACTTGTAACTTTAAATAGTTTATGGTTAGGTAAATTCATTACCTTTGTGTGCCGCCCCCTCCAGGCAAAAGTCCAAGCATAACTTCAGGAAGACCAAAGCCTGTTTTGCTATCTTTAACAGCAATACGATAAGTGCAGGCTAGAGCTGTTTCCAAGCCTCCGCCAAGACAGCTGCCTTGTACTGCGGCTACATAAGGTTTTCGTGACCTCTCCATCCTGTTAAAAATCTCATGGCCTGGAATAAACATAATGTGTTGTGTTTTGTTCATTTTGTTTTGTGAATTATAAAAATTAAGTAGCTTAATTGGAATTTCGAAGTGTTATATTTGGTATGTTTCTTCCACAGATAATGTTTCTTCTAACTTTCATTATTTACACAAAAATGTTTTTCTGCTTTAAGCATACCTTTTTTTAAAATAAATTTGACCAATGAGTGAATACTTATGATAATGAATAATTATAAAACAATCATCTAAAAAGCAAAATGAAAGTCTTTTAGATTTAGTCTAATTTTTCAAGTTTTCTTTTGAAACTTAATAAAGTTTAATGCATAAGAATTATTTTATTGGCAAGTATTCTATTTACCGCTTTTGGATAAGGCTACAACTTCCTCTTTGGTTTGGCAGGCTTCAATCATTGATATATCAGCACCAGCAATGAAGCAGCCCGGCTTCCCTGATATTATGACTGCGGCTTCAATAGCTGGATTACTCTCCACCTCATTGATGATGTTTCTGACTTCATCCATTACAGCAGTATTTAAAGAGTTAACCTTAGACAAACAAGTTCATTTTTATTTACAAGAACTATTCAAATGATTTAAGTTCTGTTTCTGTAGGTAATATTTTGTATAAGTGTTCCAAGTTTAAAATCATTCATGTTTTTTTACTGACAAGGCTCACTGGAGAACTATGGCTAGGTAAGGAGCGATCTAGTAAACCCTAGCAAATAGAGATGTGAAGTTTTCAATACTGTTGTTTACAACAATAATCATCCCCAATGTTTACAAATGTTACAAAGAATTGTTATTATTAGAAAATACACTGGCAAGGCTTACCTTAACATTAGGGGAATCCAGTGTAACAACATAAACTCCATTGACCAGCTTAGACTTTGTGTGGACTTGGGAGCCAGCAACCGCGTAGGATCGGCTTTGCACATCTTCAACAAAACAGGTATTGGTTACTATATTATGTATTGAAAATATTCCATAAAATCTATTTTCACTTTCTACAACTTTTTTAACTTCAGCCAACTACTAAAAAGTCAATCAGTACTTACTATTGAGAAACTTGACATTATTGCGATTTCTAAGAAACTTTAACGCATTTAACATTTTGCTGTTTGACATGTTCGTAGTATAAAATATCCTACAATTTATTTAAAATTAATCTTTCATGAACTAAAAATTAAGTAATTTCGAACCCAGACTTTGAACCTAAACTTTTCTGTCTTCGACGGGAAGAAGGGTGGGACGGAGGAGGGAGCGAGACGTCGCGACTCGCGACCATATTGTCTTTGGATTGAAATGATTGACGGACGTGTGACGTCCGTGAGCGGGTGAGCGTGACATTTTTAGAGATGGAGTCAAAGACAAAGTCATAGAGTACTATATCCACTATAGATAATTTAGAGATTAACCACAGAATACATATTACTCCATCATAAACTGTGCCAGTGCCACAGACATATAAACTTAAGATCAGTGCCAATAGGCACGCGGGCACAGATTAGAAAATAGTTACTTTGACGCGGGTAAAAATAATTTTGTATTTGGCGGCAACTATACGTTGTCAGGTGCATACGTGATTTTAAACTTCGAATTGAAATTCATTATCATTATCACGCCAAAGTCGAAGAATTTTATGTTCAATTTCGAACTTTAGTTAGGTTAGTTTTGTTTTTTTTTGCTATTTTGATTTTTATTTAAATAACATAACAGACACTAATTTACTACGTCAAACGCCATCGAGAGTACCTACTCAAAGGCACCCAGGCCGAGGACAGAAAGAACTCGTCATTCATATTTTGGCCTCGCTGGGAATGGAACCCAAGACCAATCTAACAGCATTTCGGGATGGTAACCGTTGTGCTATACTGTTTGTTTGTTAAACTGCGTTTCACTTTCAAACGCTTAATATACAAGTTATATGTAAGTATAACCATTAATAATATTCTACTCCATCTATTTATGTATTTAACCTTTTATGACCATAGGTAATTTCACGGTACAAACAAATGGCTAACTTAATACTTTCAGCATTTACCTTCTGAATTTTAAAGTAGTAATATATTAATGCGACCGACAATCCGTCAAATAGGAGAAATTATAAAATTCAAAAATGAGTAGGTACCTATCTACATAGATGAGAGTAGGTATCTATAGCCTTGAAAAAACAAAATTAAATAACCTCGCTTTACTTTAAGTAATATTTACCTTCACCGTTTCCTAATACATAATATACCTACCTACATATTTAACCGTTACAGTATCATATACATATAAGTATCTTAATCAATATCGATGGTCAAAATGAATAGGTACTTACATTATACGCTAGGTCAACAAAATAGATAGCAGGCCGAACTATCGCACAAAAGCTTTTTCACTCTACTTAACTTGCGACGTGCCTTAATAAATATATTCAGTGATAAAATCCACTTGTTGCAACCTCTTTTCTAGAGGGCGTTGCCATAGCAACGGAGCGGATGTGAGCCGCCCTGACACCCTCGCCTCACCCCATGTCCGGCTCTCGGAGAGTCAAGAGCAGGCGAGCCCGTCATCGCGGGTAATTACACTTCTAAAGCTTTTGATAGAGTGGAGCTTTATGTATGATGGACCTCTCTGTAAGCGTAAATGAATTTATTAGAACCGATGACGTTCCTGATTTAGCTGGGTAACTTATTTACGTTAGGTATATTAAGTACCTACTTACCTAACCTGTTTAAATCATGTCAGTACGAATAATAACATTTGTGAGACTAGGTACTTTTTCTTACAGCGGAACGTATGTCAACTGATCAACTGCTAATGTGCTGAAAACAACAAATCTTAGTATCCATAATAATACTTATGGAAGTACCTGTTTTCTAACCTGTGCTTACGGTACTAAAAATGTAGAGTCGATGTAGTACAAAAAGATTTTTCTCCAAAACAAAAGCTTAATCAATTACGAACATACCTTTAACTGAAACAGAGCGCAGTTTAATTCATTTTGTATTCATCGTCTTTCTAGTTTGTTTAAAAGTACCCCAATCAAAGCTCTCAACGCGATTGCTACGATTCACGGATAAAGCACATTTTCCTTCAGATTTTCACAAGTTGACGCTTCTAAGGACAATTGATTCAATTCTCTTTTCCTCACGAGACCCGACGGGTGGATTCCCCATTCCCATTCCACTTGATTTACTGCGCGAATAGTGGGTGATACAGACTTAGTTACTTGTTGAAATAAAGATAGGTTAATGTACAACTGACCTCCTACGTATAATATCGTAATCCATAAATCGCCATTTTACATCGTTTAAAAGATTCGAGAAGATTAATAGGTATGCGCCTAAGATTTGAGTTTGCGTAAATTTTTATTTTAAGGGATAAAACAATAAAATAAAGTGAATGAAAAAACGGTTAAAATGCACTTTTGTGCGTTACGATAATTTACATAGGATGGGTCGTTTACGAAGTTAGTAGTAGTGGGTTTTTTAATAGATAAAAAGGTAGTTAGGTATATACGTCGACAACTTGTATAGGTATGATTGATTTGTTATTTTTTTTTTATTACTGTAAATATTTTCAATGCTTATCATAATATATGCATGAATATTTTATGGAAAATGTAGGTTTCGACGCAAACCTGTTTTTGTAGACTTCATGGTTCCTTGTTATTAAAAAAAAAACTCAACATTAATTTGATTGCAAATTACTTACATCGTGATGAATACACTTTTCAACACATAGTGTTAGTATTACCTCTTAAAATTTGTGCCTATATCGGTTAAATTAAATAGTTTTATTATTATACCTATATCTATCTCTATTTTAATTACTGTTATTTACTTATTAGGTATAGTTAACATACATTTTACCTCCAATGATAATACTTAAACGAGCAAGATGAATAATATTTTGTTATGTTCGGCTTCTTACATGGCGGATACGATACGACTACCATGATATAAATGTATAGGCAGGTATTTTGGTTACAATAATTGATATTTTCCTCATAACTATATTTTTCATGGATTCGTAGCTTACATTATTCAATATTGAAGACTATAAATACCTAATTGAGGAAATCAAAATGCGACTAATTGCAAATATTAGATTTTCTGAAGAATTAACAGAAAATATTTGGCTTGGAAGTTTCTTGCCACTCTTTTACCACGAACCCCACCCTGAATGAACATGAAACTATTTTGGTCGCAAACTCATGCAAGAGGGTAGTTACTAGTAGTAATCTTAAACATGTTATCCAATAAAAATAATTTTAATGGAAATCAAAATGCAAATCTCTACCACTAAAAGGACGACGTCTTTATTTGTCTATTATGACTCCCATCCTACCAACATGGGGAGCTTAGTATTCTGATCGCTCTAGTACCTACCTACATCCTTACTTACTTAAAATTTTCTAATTACAATTAAATATCCTGAGCAATTGTAAGTGTACGTGTGCTTGTCGCTGAGCTCCTCCAAAGCAGCTAAACCGTTTTAAAAAAACAATTTGTGCTGATTATGACCACAGTAGGATCCGATATGTGGGGCTGGTTGCTGATATAGTTCAAGGATTAGGCAAACTATTGAAGTTATAGAAATGCCGTTATACCAAATATTGTCTACTATAATGAGCATTTACTAAAGGTATATGAAAATTAAAGTTCCGAACCTGATGTTGAAAACTAAGAGATCAACCAAAATGTAAGAGATAAAATATATTGCAGAACAACGCCTGCTCGGTCTGCTACTTTTGTATAAGATAAACAGTTTCATTCTTATCGATCAAAAAATCTCGTAGACTCCTGAAATCTTTTTCTCCTGTTACTTTCAGTAAAGTGTCGTTGCAATTCCTGCAACATGATTAATCACTTAAAAGGAGCCAAGCTATGTACAATCTATAGAATGCTTGTGTTCCCTCGTGCGATACCGTTCATATATAAAGCGGTTGACTTGGCGGCCGCGGGCGTAGTGCGAGTGAGCTTGCCAGTGGAACGTACCGTGATTCACGGCGGTTCCTTTCAAATACATTAAATCAGTATTATCAGTTAAAAATTATATTATATTCACTCTGTGATTTGCTGCAGTAGTTATACTGTGCAGATTTTAATTTAAGCTATCAGTTTCGTCGAAGTTCCTGCTTACATTTTCCGGTAAGTACTTAATTATACCAACACCACTTAAGTTTGGCCTTTTCGCAAATAGTTAAGACAAAGTGTCTCCATTTCAAATCATAACAAAAGTCCTTGAAATTCCTTATTTTAAGGTAGCGTCACATATAGTTTTAGAATAAAAACTATTTTTGAATATAATGTTTTAACAAAATAATTTTATCGTAGGTACAATTTCAACCACTCCAATTTGTTTTATTAATTCATCAGTTTCTACTAGTTCTGTCCACGGCAAGATTCAATTTATTCTTAACGAAAAGTGAAAAGTGCCTCTTTATTTGCATTCAGTAATCCAGTCCTTCCGTTTCAGTATACATAAATAGGTGATACTGTAATTCTGTGATATCTGATATCGTAGCACTCTACACATACTTTCTAGAATGTGTAAAAAAATTAGCAAAATAAATAGAGACTTAATTCAAAATATCTTTTATTTAAGTAATTTGTATATAGACTATAATTGAAGCAATATATATATAATACAAAATTCAGGTGTAGTAACGTTAAAAATTACTGAGGACATGCGGTAGAGATACACATTGATATCGAGATAAAGCTTGACCTATTTTCAATAAACCTATTAATATGTTATAGGTACTACCTGCTCTACAGCAGAATATTACTAGCATACAAATATTGTTACCTCGATGTTAACGAATACTAAAGTAATAAATATTTAATAATTAGCATTTGTATATTAGGTACGATAAACTTCAGTGTAATATTGTAAGATAACTGGATAAAGTAACTTTCGATTTATTTGACCTCAACCTTCTATCAATAACAAACTACATACTCGTAAGTAATACAATATCTAGTTTATATTATTTAACCTCACCTGTGCAATATGCGTGTCGATCATCCAAAGAAATTTATTTTTAATACTTGCGGGAGGGTATTAAAATCACACACGTAGAGTTATGACTATTTCTAGGACAACAATTACCAGTTTTGGAAACTACACACTCATTAAAACTGCGTCACGTAACAGCAATAAATAATTTATTAAGAATTTCATTATTAAGCAATTACTTACTATAATAATAATGAGTCTAACATGTATAATACCTAATTTTATGTTGACGCAAAACGGCGTACTTAATGTTTTATCGATTTTCTACAGGAACTCTCACACTTTTGGTAAATCTTTACTAACATGAAAAAAACATAAAGGGACATTATAGTAATAAAATCATTAGGTAGTCACGGAACAGAAGAGACAAATTAATTAGGTAGGTACTTAATTATATAATTTAAGTCTGAGTTGCGAATAAAAATGTATCTAATTATTTAAGACGTTCAATTTATTAATACGCGTGACATCGTATTGACCATGACATCAGAATCTGATAAATTATGAATGAAAACTAAAACAATATTGCCTTTATTAATAATACTTAATTAATCTTTTGTTTTATTAGAGACATCGTATGCATCGATTACGCTTGTCTGTTACGTCAATGTTATCGACGGAGTTTATCCCACGGAGATTCCAATTTAATTTCGATAGTAGTTAGTTCTCTGCGCTTCGTAAATTAGCACAATACTATCACTTATTTTATTCGTAATACGACTAGTTCAAGAAGATTCACTAATTTATGTTTAATGAAAATAGTCAAATGTAGGTACCTATACCGTTTGAAAAGGGAGTTTTCCACTGCAGAATGTGCGTTACGGAAAATACAGCTCGCAAACTTAGCCGTAGAAACCAGCCTGACGATTATAGATTAAAATTGTAGCAGCATTCCTACTTTCCCACATTCTACTACTATGCGGGTTCGAATTTGTAAAGTTTTTTAAACAACAGAAATCATAGGTATAACGAATACAAAAAAAAACTGCGATATACTGCAAAATATACAATAACGTTGAAGAACAAAGTTTGTTCTGTGTTCTAGTATTAGTATTAAAATAAACTATTTTTGACCTATGATTAATCTTTACCCGGGTCATTAAAGATATGAGAATCATCTGCAGTAGATTGCTTAATTTTTGACGTCATTATAACGTGGTAAATGACAAACTAAACAAGTAAACAACAAAAATTTTTAACGATGTGACTTTAAGGAAAATACGTCGCGTAATCCTATACGTATTTATTACGAAACTGGTCTTGGTAGTATGGGCTCGGCGCATTTTGAGTAGTATCGGTAAGGGAATACCCGTTCAGTGCTGTCTTGGAGGATAATTTGGATTTACCTGCTTTTACACATAATATTAATTATTTCCGTTTAATATTATTGCGACTAAACGGTTCTTTACCAGTACGTATGAGGAATATCCTACTTTATGATTACAAATTTTATCAGACAGAGGAACAGACAAACACGCAATTGCTTCGTTTGTTCTTCAAATTTACGGAACTGTAAAAAATAATCATTCTTAGCGTTCTTTGCGGTTGGTTCTAGGTAACTAGGTCATGTTTTTAAATGAATTCTACGAATTAGTGGATGGCTTTGGACGTAATGTTATTCAATTGCCATTCTTTTTATCATTAATCGTTACGGTCTTTATGGAACTGTGCTAATTAATGCTGATTTATACTTACTGAGTCATTCGAACTCCCTTTAATGATGAATTTTGAAACGCTAGCTCGCGTGTCGTCTCTACCCTTGACTAAGAACGTCGAAACCGTGTTCAATTCAATGTAATGATACTTTTTGCGGCCGTAAATTTATTTGTGTGCAAAAATATTGCAATTTTTATATTTATTACACAATATAATAACAGATTGAACGAAAATCACTAAGCAAAATTGCACGGTTAACTATTAAATTATGAATAGGTACGCTTAAAAAGACACGAAATATAAGTAGGTATACCATGAATTTTATTGGCTTCAATTGAACATAATTTATGATTGAAGTGATACTATATCCAATATTCTAATATTGATAGCGTGACCGCTATGTAGAGTCTTGAGGTATAGGTATGCTTTTGTAAATACATGAATGATTCTAAGTTTGAAATCAAAGACCTAGAGGTCCTTGTTTGAGATATTTGAAGTTGCAAACCGAAACAACCAACGTAACAAGTTGTAGGAATGTAGGATATAAACCACAGTTAGGTAATAAAATTGACGCATTTTGTTTACATTGTATGCCGCACGCATAGTTCGTTTGGGCACATGGCAATTTTTTTGTCTCTCTATTAAAGCTTTTGAACAATATTATTAAGGTAAGGTGGGGTAAGACTAACACACGGGGCAAGACTAACACTGTCTATTCTCTAAACTTTTGGATAAAATGATAAAGCACCTTATTTTTACCTGACCATTCTCTGCAAGTCTACACATCCTGTAGGTTGAAGGGTAGAGAATGCTTTTCAGCATTGAGTCCGCTAATTGTACCACTTTTCGGGGTTCAATAAAGAATAAATATATCAATAAACTTAGCGACATAGGTACAGTAATGGAGCTGTATTAAGGTTTTTATTATTATTCAGTATTCAGCCACCAGCGAGGTCCAGCAGTAACCTCGCACCACTTGCGCGCGAGACCGTTGTGCAACCGCTTAACACTCCGCTCTCTCGACATTGAACGTGGAATTATACGTCGTTCGTTGTTCTAAGGGCCTACACGATTTACGTGGTTATACTGCTTATGCCATACACTGATAACGTATTATTATCGACCTTGTGTTGTCTATACATACGGATAGGTACATGACTTAAAAGCTACAGGTTAAAAATGATGGCATAACGCATGGCACGCACTAGGCAGCCAGTGTTGCGCAGCCAGACGAACTTACGTGTAAGCGCGACTTCTCACAACATCATAATGTTCGTCAGGCTGCCTAGTGCGCGCCTAGCCTAATAAGTATGTTGAAAAGATAATTCGTAAAGATAGTCCTACCTCAACATACATATAAGTACCGTAACTACGTAATTATGACGTTTATGTGAAAATGAATTTACTTAATTAATCTGCACACGTCATGAATTACAATCGAAACTCAATACAAACAATCGTTTTATTGCTGTAGTCCTATAGTGATGGGTATTTAAATCCTGAGAAATAAAAAGAAAGAGACACCAAAACAAAAATTACCTAGAACAGGCAACTACAGATAATTACTTACTCGAATTACGTTAACTAGATAATTGCATTATTAAATGCTAATGAGGTACCTACTATTAAAAATTCCTTTATATTGCTTTAATATAAAAGATTTTAATACCTTAGTTAGTAAATTTTTTTTATTTTAAATAACAAAGTTTCGTAGTTGTATAATGTATCTAGTAGATGTTAGACAATAGGTATACCTAAATATATAGATGTCATGTTATAATCCAATTAAACCAGAATATATTCGTAAATAAAAAAAAAAATAAGAACCCTATTATTTACGCGACTCTAGGCAAATTAAATTCCATAATCATAATTTGTCTTTAATTTTAGGTCTTACCACGATGGAACAGGACCTAAAGCTTAATTTTGGTTTGTGGAAATAAATAAAATATCTAAATGCGTTTTAAATCTCTAGGTTGTGTTTTAATTTCAGCTACTTATTTTTGTTTATGTATTATTATTTTTTGTTTATTTCGCCATAGAAAATTACGTAACTTTAATTTAACGTGCCATTTATCCTAATTAAGATAAATAATTATTTACAGTCTGCTTTGTTTCCCAATTAGTATTTTTAGAAAAAAATCTGCTATACTTATATGTTCAATTAATTTAATATTATGCTTGGTTATACATAATATCATAAAGGTTAAGATCAATTTATTGAGTTTCATTTACACCGCCGTAATTACAAATAGTTAATGAGGCCTTTACGAGTAGCTATATAGGTAGTAGGTGCATGTTGCTATTTTCAATTGGTTTTTGTTGTAGGCATTTGATAATCATGATTTTATGTAAAATGTACAGTTTTACTCATTGTTGTGTTCTTGTTTTATTTACAGGAGCAATGGACGCACCAGAGTTTAAAGATTTCGCCAAAGCTATGGCTGATTACATAGCCGAGTATTTAGAGAACATAAGAGACAGGTGGGTTTTAAATACCTACTCTTAATATTAATAATTATAATTAGGCGCTAAACGAATGTTTATCAAATAAGTTTAGTTTTGTATGGTGTTCCGATTCGTAGATTGTCAAATGTTTTTTTTTGTGTAATTGACGACTTTTAGTGGTAGGTACCCGGCAATAAAAAAATTTAAAGATTATTCTGTATTTTTCTTAAGAATATGGGATTTCAAGTTTTTTGATTTAAGTAATTTATAGTGTGAGGAAGTTTTTAAATGTCATACTATGGTATAGGCGGGGCTATAAAAAGTTAATTTGCAATCATAAAATAATTATAACGTGGCGACATGATACAGCAATCTTGATAATAAATCTGCGCAATAGAGTGACATAGTAGAGTTTGAAGTAGAGCTACAAAACTATTAGGACTCTACTAAGTAGATAAAAGGGTGTTAAAGTCGGGGTCTGTAGTTCATAGTTCAGCCGGTCACTTATTCAATTTCCGACTGTCTCTCAGCTTCCGGTATTATATAAGTCGACGATTGCTTGCGATTGACTCTATAGGGTGTGAAAATAGTCGCTACCTAAATGTAAACGTCAGGCATTTAAACAAGAGTTTTTTGGGAAGAAGTATTTAAATTACAATATTACATTTTAGATGCGACGTTAATAAACCATGGAATACCTACATTAGGTTACAAAATATTATATTGGGATATTTCCAAGATATTTCAGTCCTTCATATAACATTAGTAGTAACCTGCAATGACTTACTATGAAAGCCAAATCAATCAATGGTTCGTCAGCTTCATTCATCAGCCGTTCAGATAATAAAAAAGAATCAATGTTTCATGGCATGAATCTACATTTCCAGGCAAGTAGTGCCGTCGGTGAAGCCGGGCTACTTGCGGCCGCTGGTGCCGGAACAAGCTCCTGAGAAGGCTGAACCTTGGACGGCAGTGATGGCGGACATCGAGCGTGTCGTCATGTCCGGTGTCACTCACTGGCACTCGCCGAGATTCCACGCCTACTTCCCGACGGCCAACTCGTACCCTGCCATCGTCGCTGATATGTTAAGCGGTGCCATCGCCTGTATTGGTTTCAGTTGGGTGAGTATTATGCTTCTGTCTAAGGCAGTGGAAATTGAAAGCTCACACACTTATCGCTGCTGGGATTTACCTTACAAAGTTACGAAATTTACTCTAACTATGTATAACCAATTTTAGGCAGTTAAAGTTAACCAATCGATTTACTATGCGATATAGTAGTGTGAACATACTAGATCTCCTCTTCCTTTAAATTGGGGAAAAATTAAAAATCGTCCCAAAATCTTTGGACATTTCACTATAGGATATTAATTACTTATGAACATCAGTTTCTAGAAATGCTGAAGTTAAGTCATAGAAAATCGACAACGACTCTAAATTGTTTTTTTTCTTAGTCATTGTCTTTGAATGTTTGTCGCAAATGACGAAATCAGTAGCAAGTCGCAACTAGTATCAGAAAAACCATACACAATGTTAACCACTTCACTTGAACGTGTCAATTACACAATTTTCTGCATAATGTAACTAAACCTTTGAATGAAACACCAGTGCGTTTTAAGTCCTATTGACCTACACCGCAAACCGCGAAATAATGTCATAAGAGCCATGCATTCTCAATGCCAGTGTCAATGTTACAATTACAAAAACGCGAACAAGGAAAACCAGTCACGTTCAACATTATCCGGATATTGATTGTTTGTGATCATTAATAAACTTTTTTAACGTATTCATGTGTTAGATAAATTAATACTCGTACTACTCGTTAATAATCTTATGTAATGTCAAGACAAATTTTGTCATTTCAATAGGGAAGTTAATCAAAATGTTTCCTTGTTCTAAAATAATTATAGTGTTCATTAATATCGAATTAACAGATTAGTAATTAAGATAGGTAACTTATATCGTATATCTACTTAGTATCTGATTTACTTAGTAGTTTTTTGCTCGTCAGTTATTACGTTACGAGTTGGAACATTTGGCCTTAAAAATATAACAAAGTCTATACTATAGACATATTATTATACTCGTACCTAGTAACATCAAATGTCTAGCCCACAAGATATTTACTGATTTAACCGTCTTTAGAAGGAGATTACTCACTTATCTAAAATCTATAAAAACCTTAACTACCTACAGGTTGTTAAACAATTCGTAATTGATTACAGATTGCGAGTCCGGCGTGCACTGAATTAGAAGTGGTGATGCTAGACTGGCTGGGCCAGATGCTGGGGCTTCCGGAGGAGTTCCTCGCACGGTCGGGAGGCGAGGCTGGAGGAGTCATCCAGGGGACCGCCAGCGAGGCCACCTTGGTCGCACTGCTGGGAGCCAAGGCCCGAATGATGCACAGGGTGAAGGAGCAACATCCTGAATGGAGTGACACTGACATTCTTGCCAAGCTTGTCGGATATTGCAATAGTAAGTTCATTGCGGCATGTATTGCAAATTAACGATTCAGTTGACAGCTTAAGCCACCCATATGAGTACGGTTTGTACCTACTCTCACATAAATAATATTTGACAAATTCAGGTAGGTACTTACCAACCTGGACCAATTATAAATGGTTGGCAATCTGACTGATGTCTGTGGGTCGGTCTATCTTAAGTTTGGTCCTTGATCCTTGGATGTACTCAGCGTTCCTTACGGCGTAGTAATCCATTTTAATTGTATCATCGTCTTTCCCAGAACAAGCGCACTCTTCTGTGGAGCGAGCGGGCCTCCTGGGCGGCGTCAAACTTCGTTCACTAGCCCCCGACACCAAGCATCGTCTGCGCGGTGACACCTTGAAGGATGCCATCGATGAAGATCTCAAAAAAGGACTCATACCCTTCTTTGTAAGAACTTTATTTTTCAAAAGTTAAAATTGATTTCAGATATCGAGATTGTTTACGAACAAATTATGCAGCAGTATTTTCTATTGTATTACCTAATACATAATAACAAATCAGACTTTGCTATTGAGTGGTCACATGGCCAATGCTAAGTTTGTCCGATTGCTCTTTTAAAGGGTAGATCAGCAATCACTTCGGTACTTTAATGTAAAAAAGATTGAGTTATCATTAACTGTAATTTCTATTTAGGCCGTCGCTACTCTCGGAACAACATCGTCGTGCGCTTTCGATGCTCTCGACGAGATCGGTGACGTGTGCAACGCCAGCGACATCTGGCTGCACGTGGACGCGGCCTACGCCGGCTCCGCCTTCATCTGCCCCGAGTACCGCTACCTCATGAAGGGCGTCAACAAGGCAGACTCCTTCAACTTCAACCCGCACAAGTGGCTGCTCGTCAACTTCGACTGCTCCGCTCTCTGGCTGAAGCAGCCTCGATGGATCGTGGACGCTTTCAATGTCGATCCCCTTTACTTGAAACACGACCAGCAGGGCTCCGCCCCCGACTACCGACACTGGCAGATCCCTCTCGGCCGTCGGTTCCGCTCTCTCAAGCTCTGGTTCGTGCTCCGTCTCTTCGGTGTGGAGAACTTGCAGAAATACATCAGGAAACAGATCGCGATGGCTCATCTTTTCGAAAATCTATGTTCGGCGGACGAGCGTTTCGAAATATTCGAGGAGGTGACCATGGGGCTCGTGTGCTTCAGGCTGAAGGGTGACAATGATATCAACGAAGCTCTCCTACGGCGCATCAACGGCCGCGGGAAGATTCATTTGGTTCCCTCCAAAATAGACGACGTTTACTTCCTTCGGTTGGCTATCTGCTCCCGTTACACCGAAGACAGCGATATTCATATTTCTTGGGAGGAAGTCAAAGCCTCTGCCACCGAAGTTCTATCAGAGAAGTAGACAAAATAGTTAACTGAATGGATACATCTAGTGAATGTTCGCCGCTGGAGCAATAACTATATTAAAATGCTTGATTACATTCATTGTGATAGAAAATATTATATTTATTGTTGTATTAATGTTGTCATTTGATGTTGATATTATTATGTAGATGAACTTTTGATCTAGCTTTTTAGCAAAATTGAAATAGCCGCATCAGTATTGAATGCACTACCTACTAGTACCTACCAACCGAACCAGAATAATTATCACCTTTACCTGTAATTCTCAATACAAGTGCCGGTGCAAGAAACTTCAGATGATCTCCTTATGAGACAAGGCTCGTAGTTCATAGATATTATGATATTCAAGTTAATATAGACTTTTATTCTATTTTAACTATTTAGAGAATTGACCTTTATCTTTTACATATCTCGTAAAAGTAGCCAATATTTATCTGTTTGGCATATTATCTTAAAAAGATTCGGTATATTAAAAAGATTCAGACGTAACGTTACAAGGCGGGATGTATTTATTATTAAGTTATTTAGGTAGTTCTTTGTTTATAGTTTTTTTAAGTAACCTTACTTGTACACTTGCTTGCTTATACACTTGCCCATTTTAGTAGTTACTTATTCACAATTGATTCTGTAAACAACGTTTACAGAAATGAACTTCGCGTTCCTACTTAGCGTAATGATGATAATATGCGGTTATGCGCCTGTAGATTTTTCTGATCTTAAAGATTCTGTAGTAGGTATTCATTACAGATATGACTTAACTGCTACAATATAATTTGAATTTATGATGATGACAAAGCAGCAGGCAATTTTATTGTTACGACTATGTTAATCTATAGTTCAAAAACTATTTAATTAATTACTGCACTGCCACTATTTTTCATTACCAGTTTCATCTCAGAACGCTTGATTCTTTTTTGTATATTTTTTGCTGTAATTTTACATACCGCCACTTAAAATAATCTCTTAAGTAGGTACCTACATACTTACTTGCCTATGTATATTCCAAGTGGTGTTAAATGTTGTTACTATTAGATATAAGTCGTTATTTAAATAAAATGTACCTACCTATCTAAAAAAAGAATTTAATTTATTGCCTACCTAAACTCAATTGCAAACTTCGTAACATCCCAGTCTTGTAATTTTTTAGCAACATAATAAACAAAACATCTAGCATTCAGGCCACTTACATTCTGTTTATCGACCAAAGTTGTCTTTCTTGTCAGCTATGTCATATTAAAAGGGAGCAACATCAAAAGAATAATCACAAAATTTGTTAGTGAATTACATCTTCCAAATGTCTATTAAGGAAACACAAGTGATTAAATCAACATGAAATCATCGCGTGTAAATTCACTGCTACTCAAAGGTATAACCGTTGCCTTGAAATATCTAAACTCCGAGGAAGTAGCGAAGGTTGTAAGGGTACCGAGAGTATTATGCAGGGGATTCTGCAGCGCGGTGAGCGCGAGGGGTCAGGAGCAGTGCATCTTAGATTCTTGCAGCATCAACCCCACATGCCAAGAACCTCGCGTCATCATTGTGGGCGCCGGCATGGCTGGTCTCTCCGCCGCCCACCGGCTGACACAGTGTGGTATCCGCAACTTCCTTGTACTCGAAGCTAAAGAAAGGTATATACCATTAAATACTCATCAATTCTTTCTATTAATGATTTTTATTAGTCCCATCTTATGTTTTTGATTTTTTGTCTAGAATCTATCTAAAGAATTGTATGAACATTACACCAATACAGGAACACGTTTCAACCTATCTAACTAAGTAAAATATACAAGATTGTATTATATTTCAGGCCCGGTGGACGCATCCATTCATGTTGGCTCGGAGATGCCGTAATTGAGATGGGCGCAGAGTGGATTTTCGGAGCTTGTTTGCCAAATTCTGTATACACTTTAGCATCACAAGATAGATTACTACAAACACCACTGGCCAGGCTCGATGCTTCGCGGGGTTTGTTTTGCACTAGTGAAGGCCGAGCTGTTGATTTACCAGTTACTATTACAGCTTACCACACTTTTCGACAAATAGAACAACAAGCGGCAAATCTATTCAGATTAGGTGGTGAGCGCCCACATGGGACATTGCTTAATTTTATAGGTTTACGAATCCAACAAGAACTTCATAACTTTCCAGAAGATCAAAGATATGACGCTGCCAGAGTGATGTTCGGATTAACCAATGTTTTAAGAAACCGATGTGGCGACGACTTGTCTCTCGTTAGCGCAGACCAATACGGAAGTTACATTGAACTTCCCGGTGGAAATGTTAGGGTTCCATTAGGATATGTTGGAGTAATGGCTCCTTTATTACGAGGGTTACCTGATAATTGCATAAGGTATAGCAAACCTGTCAATGTCATACGCTGGGGTAAAGGGCAAACGGGTACTGGGCGTGTATTAGTAAAATGTTGCGATGGTGAAGAATTGACAGCAGATTATGTGATAGTTACGATGTCTCTCGGATGTCTCAAATGTCAAGCTGATAAATTATTTGCACCGCCTTTGCCCGTATGTAAATTGAATGCCATCTGTAGCTTAGGTTTTGGCCTCAGTGACAAAGTATTTCTTGAGTATGCTGAACCTTTCTGGGTATGCCATGAAGGTAATTTAAAATTGGCTTGGTCTGCTGAAGAATTACAATGCAGATGTGATTGGACCCGGGGCGTTTGCGCCATTGATGAAATGCCAGGAAGCAAACATGTATTGTGCGCTTGGATTTCTGGGCAGGAAGCGGCTGCGATGGAATCTATGTCGGATAAAGACGTCGCTGAAGGGTTAACAAAATTGTTGCGCCAATTTACTGGAAATCCATGTCTACCTTATCCCCAAATGATGTTGCGATCCAGGTGGGCATCTGATCCACACTTTTGTGGAGCCTACTCGTACATGGGTTGCTGTTCAACCGTAAGTCATCAATGTGAATTAGGCACACCAGTACCAGGTCCCTGCGATCCCTCGCCACCGGTTTTGTGTTTTGCTGGTGAGGCAACTGTCCCAGGATACTTTGCAACGGTGCACGGAGCGAGACTAAGTGGTATCAGAGAGGCTGAACGAATAATTCTTTTAACTAAAAAATTCGAAGGCCCTCCCCGTTGATTGTTTAGTTCTGTGTTCACATTTAAAGTTCCTTTATGCTTTTTGTATGTTTTTACTACTTTTGCATGTTTTGTATGACTGGCCAATATACAATATATAAGGTGTATAGTATTTTATTTGTACCACTCCAAAAATTTAATAACAAAGTTATACGTATTCCAAAAAATGGGGTTTCTATTCATATATTGGACCCACAAAAAGAAATGGAGGTAAATGAATTTCTCAAGCTGGTAGGTAGATTAATCTTTTAATTTTCATATCCCACCTTGTTTAACCAACAGGTAGGTATTGAATAAAAATTATGGTTATTCAGGAAATTAAAAATACGAACTTAAATTTACTTACATAAATATTTATTTTAAACTGGCATTGTTAAATTAAACATAATACAGACAGTACAATGGTGATATTAAGATATTTATTACAAGTGTTTTATTTTTTGTAGTAATTTAACAAAGTAAAATAATACTGTTACAAGTTAAGTTTATTTGATTATTAATAACCGAAGACATTATGTTTCTAATAAATGCTTGAAATACAAAATACAGATAGTTAACATTAGTTATAGTTAATTATTTTTTCTTTGGATGGGTCCTATCTTGCATCTAAGAGCTTTGTCTAAAATTATTTCACTTATTAACAAACAGTTTTATTGATAAATCAATACCTATAGGCTAATAATAAAATTGTAAGAGGTCAGATCTGTATTTATTCATTCATTCAGATTGTTTTTTTTTGGATTTTTTAAAATTCATACTATAATGACAGATGTATGATGCCAATGAGTTGTTAAAAAAACCAATTATTATAATTCTATAATATAAAAGTTAATGTTAACTCTTATTAGAAGTTACTATGGCAACAAAATATTATACTTATCCTACAAATAAATACTTATCTCCCATATTAATACTATAATTACTTTACTTTTATAAAAAAATAGAAATGTGGTAGGTATAGTTTTTTTTTCTTTTTTATCATGCCCAAATGAGCGGAATTTTTTATATCAAAATTAATTTAAGAACTAATTGTTTTCTTCTTTTAATAATACCTTAAAATTAATGCTAGTTTCATTCAGCCTCAAAAACATATGAGTAGCTGATAGTTGTTTAAACATTAAACAAGATTTAGTAATTCCAATCATAAGATTGAATTTACATCAAATGCTAAGAATAACATGATGGTTAATTCAAAGTTAATAAATAGTTCAAACAAAAGGTGAATTTAACTATGTATATAAATGACCCTGTGGAGTATAGAAAGGAGTTTATGAGATTACAGACTTAGACCATTTAAAAACAAAATGTTAAAGCTTTGAGAAAACTCCCACCACAATCGGCAGAATCTTCAAACTGAAACTCAATCTTACTATTATTATAGCTACACTCCCTTCTTTGAACAGCATATGAATATGAATAATATGTGGTTTGTTTTGGCCACACAAAACTTATTTTGTACCATTGATCTTTTTTTATAAACAGAGGCTCTAAAAACTCCACATCAAGGTTTGAATCATATTCAATAACTTTTTTAATGCTGGTGTCTTTGATAATACTGTTATCATACTCACCAAGTACAGTTACATTAAATTCTTCACAATAGACATTTGCGCTATTGTTATAGTAGTTAATAACTGTAGCCATTCTTGAAGGAATGCTTAAGGAATTGACAAAAACTGATTTGTTTGCTTTGAATCTAGTTTGTATCAAGTTGTTATGGTTGTCAATTGTTGCTGGGGACATTGATCGTAGAGGACTGCGGTGACAAAGCTTCCATTGTAATTTCAGTTCATTCCGAGGTGTATTTGTTGTTGAAAAGTAATTTATGTTCAGTTTCTTTGAAGGATTTGTATCTAATATATATTGTCTGAGTTTATCAGATTCAATCGGAAGGAGCAAATTGTCTTTGTTAGTCTCAATTTCATTCAGATCATCCAAAGATAGCACGGCAAATCTTAACAGCTTATATAACCCATTATCAATGAGAATACTTCTTCGGTTTCTAAATTCTTCATCTGCATTACTTAGTTTACATTGGAATTCAGTCCATTTGAATACACATTTGATTAGATTTTTTTCATTTATGTTCATACTGTTACATTGTAGAATTTTTTGCATGCATGATAATGAGATTGTGTTTAGATTTGCTAGAAGTACATAACTAGCATGTTCACTTAAAAGCTTCAATGATGCAGCAACTAAATTGTTATCTTGCATGTAATCTGGGTAATTGAGAATGGTGATTACATTATCCACTGTTAGATTAGCCTGAATATAAGAAGTACATATTTCAGTCAAGTGCTCTAGGAAATATTTTCTTGCAACATACATTAACTCATATGCTTCATCTAACGTTGATATTTCAATTTTGTCTGTGTAAATGTAATTAAGTAACAACTGAAAAATTTCAGGTTCTATATCAGTGATGCATATGTCATCATTGGACGACAAAGGCCCATAGAACATAGCTTCAAATACGGGACTACTTATACCCAGTATCAATTTGTGTGCCTTAAATTTCTTTCCAGATACTGAAAAGGTGCAGTCACTCCATTCATATGACACTAGTAGCTTGTTCACTCTGTCGTATAAACTGTTGCATTTATGGTTCACCATTTTATACACCACCTGCAAAAGAGGTTAAGATATTTACTATATGATAATTTTTTAGGCGTGTACTGTACAAACTTGTAACATATAACGAATTACAAACAATACTCGATTTTATCACTGAAAAAATTATTACAAGATTTTGTTTCGTAGGTATGTATGTAATAGTAGACCTACTTTACACGTTAATAAGGATTATCGTTTTAGAAGAAAATATTTATATTAACTATTTGAGGAGCGTTCAGAACATTACGAGTAACGGTACATAAACAATATTATAAATAAGACAATAAAAACCTGATATACCTGTCTCATTAACGACTAAATTAACCTTGAACCTGGCATTGACCAGGGCTATGACAATATAAAGATGTGCAAAGACACGTACGATTTATTTACACTAACTGTCCTACAAGCTTATGATTTCTATAATAAGTTTATAGATACCTTGTAAAATTAATGCTGAATAAAGTATATTCTACGAAGCAACTGGAAGATTCATGTGATAAAAACCAAAATAAATATGTACTTTAATTGAAGTTTGTTTGGCTGGCGTGCGACGAGTCACGAGATTATTTATTTATACCAAAACTTTACGTGCCAACTCCGGCAAATTGTAAACATAAATGATTAAAACTACAGCTACGGATGTAAGAGGGACAAGACAATTTGATTTGATTTGAATTTTAATTGTATATGTATGTATTCAATTCAAACAAGTTTTATCTGGATGAACAAACGAATGAAAATGAAATGAATGAATGATAGATAACCAGTCAGTTACCTGTTACCACAGCCACAGACTACGTAGTAGAACCACGATATTCTTTCCGATGTCAAAGGTTGATGTTGTCAATTTAATGGCGTTGTTCAAAAGGGCTATCTTTCACTGTGTCTAAGTATTTCGATTTATTGTTTCGTGTAAAGCTTAAAAAAGATGCCTGGTGATTTCCAAAATTATGTGCTAAAGTTTAAAGACTTTTTCGTTAAAAACAAATTAAAAATAATGTTCTATAGTTCGATTTCAAAAAATAACGAGAGCATTGAAGCTGTCTTAGGTCAATATTCCTAATGTTACCATATCATCAACTCCTCATTACCCCAATACCCAGTTCTGGCAATTATTTCACAAAGTTTATATTATTTCATTATATTAGTAATGATATCGAGGGATTCTTACATTAGCCTCTCAGTACATGTACAGTAGGTAATTTAATTTTGATAAGAAATAATATAGGTGAAAACAAACAAAATTGTGATATTTGTGGTCGAAAGACTAGAAAAATTTATGATCTAGTAGTCTTCGTACCGTCTTAGGAAAGCGCAGCGATCCTGTGATCCATTCTATGTGACCATAAATAAATAAGATTTTAAATCATTTTTTTACGTGGATTTTTCAATCAATTAATCCTCGTTTTTTCCAACAAATTCGGGAAATGCTTTTTGCTGTCAATCCTGTAAAGTTAAAGTTGACAACGTCAAATTAGTTCCTGTCGGAAACGTTATACTGGGTTGACTACACATACAATATATAACTTTGATCTATGATTGTAGACTAATATAAAACAAAAATAATACTTTTCACTCACAGACATATAAATAAGAATTATTGTAATTATAATAAAGGCACTTTTTACTTTTACAATATACCATACAGTTTAATCGGTAGCCATTATGTATACAGATACATCCCTTACTCTGTGGGTAGCCATGCCATGTTGCCATGTAAACAATAATGAATGGCACTAATTAAAGTGGTCAGTAACTTAAAAATCCCAGCAGTTACATTGAGCAGTGGAAATAATGAGTTGGGCAGTAAAATATT
>LGAG01000351.1:226152-246491 GCA_001278395.1 Lerema accius | reverse complement strand
TACTGCCCAAACTTTACTGCCAATGTCATCAATTTTACTGACCAAAATCGAAATAAATTACCGCCGCGTTAAACTAGTGCCATAATGAATTTAGTTTGTTAATCTGTGGTTGTAAATTGTCATTTTCTCAGAATTGTCAGTGTCAATTTCAAATAACAAATGACAAATATGCAATGCTCTTGGATTTAAGACCGCCGGTGTGATTCTGTGATTGTGTATTTTGAAAAGAAATGTTGTAAAGCATGTAGAAGTAATTCGTTACAATTGTTTTACTATAGCTATAAGTGTATAATGGCTTCAACATATTTAGACGAGTTTGTTGTAAACTTTGATCTAAGTCATCTCTCTACTGAGGAGAATATTCAGGTGTGTTTTAGGTTACCGTAGTTTTTGACCACTATTTTAATTTTCTAACGTTAAATACAACTTTAAAATTGCTATTTAGAATGTCAAACCAATTTTTATAAATATTTGATTATTTTTGTAATAGGTTTTGATGATGAGAGTTGCGATCGATATTGTTGTTTGTCCATGAAATTAAGACTAAAAAGGCCGCCAAAAATCAGTACAATGTACTAAACTTTTTTACTCGATGATGTTTGTAAATATAGCGAATTATTATTGGTAATGAATGCATTGTTGACTTATGATTTGTAATTAGATAATTAATGTGAACTATAGTAACTTAAAAAAGATAGGTAACGTTGACACTACTATATAAATTTTATTTCCCTACTTTTTCATGCCATACATTTAATCCATTAGTAAATTTATAGTCTCCAGGTCTATTAATTATGTTTCTTCCTTTTAGCCATCTAAACAAAAGTATGATAAACTACGAAAAAGTGTCAGTTGGCTAAAATCAAGGATCATAAGTACCGAGTAAGTAATAACATTTCTATTAAGTTCTAATATATTATATGTTTAAAGAGTTAGATACTTCATGTTTGCAATGGATATGTTTCTAACTGTTACATAATCGAACTCTATTTATTATATTGACATAATTTCTTTTCAGTTTTGCAATACAGAAGTTTCAAGCTAAAAAAGAAGATTTAGAGCTGTCAGTGAAAGCACATTCAGTTACTAGAGAAGAACTGAAACAAGTCTGTATAAATTACAAGGATGCATCGGAAAAGTGTACTATTTTGGAGAATGTAGGTGTAACAGTCAATATTATTGAGTTCATACCTGCTTGCTATGTTGCATTTTCTGTAAACAATTCATGCCAAATAGTCCTTTGATTAAAGTATTTTTACTAACATGTTTGTCAAACACATGAACTATCAGCCAACTTAATAAAATTTACCCATTGACCATGTAGAGTTTATTTTTTAATTAAGTGTTCAAAGAATGTCACTGAGCCATGTAAAGTTTGACATGTCACTTGATTGTCTACAGTCATAAGGTGAACTGATGATTACTATTTCTTCTAAACTGTTCTTACTTCTAAACTCTTCTTACTATTTGCTTCAATCCTTAACAACCCTGTACACTTGTTACATTGCAAGTGTGAATAAATTTTCTTTAAAAACTTAACAATAATTATTGTTTATATTTTAATATTTTTTTTTGCAGGAAAATAAAACATTGTTAGCAAATCAAGACATACTCAAAGAAAGGTTAATAGGTGTTGAAACCAAATATGAAGCACTTATATCACACACTAATCAACTGCAGGTAATTATGAGTTACTGTTAAGAAAATATATTTTATATGCTGTAGTAAAAAAAGTATTAAAAACAAGGTTTTTAGGCGGAAAGACCAATATGAATTTGTTTTCTTTCATAACATTAAATAAATTTGATGCATAATAAACAATAATTACAGTTCTTATTTGTAAAATAAAAAAAAAACAATCGAAATAAAGCCTGATGGATATTTAAAAGGGATACTTTAAAAAAATATATAGTTGATGACATATTTGTAAATATTTAGAATTCATGTTACCCATTAACTAGAAAATAATTAAAGTGGTATAGCATGTTTTAATTGCAGATGCTTATAAAACAATTGGAGCATGAAAAGGATGTCCTCACTGTTGAAAAGGAGTTAAATAAAAGCAATAATAAAGATGGCAGTCAAATCACAGAGCTTCATAATGATAAAAATGAAATGCGTAGGGATTTGATTGCATTGAAAGATGTTATACTTGGTAAAAGTAAGTACTTTCTGAAAAATTTGGTATATTTTATTGCATTCTTGGTATTTATTTAATATTTAATTTGTTATAAAATACGTTTTATTTTCATTACAGAGAAAGCAAGCAAAAGACATTTCAATATTCTTAAAAAATATGTAAAAAATGTGAAATATAAAGAGCCAAAAATCTTATGTACATCTGAAGAAAGTGGTGATGATATTGACAACTACAGTTCACCAAATGTACTAAAAATATTAGATGAGGTCTGTATTTTTTAAGGAGCCTTAATTTTAAGTTACAATATATTATGAATTGAATAATACTTTAATAATAATTATTATTATATTATATTACTGTATAAAGATCTCAAACATTGTTAATAGCTACAAACATTTCCAAATATAAGTTTTATAATTTTCAGGTTCATAATGGTACTGATGATGAACTTATTTCGAGTGTAGAACAAAGTTTTAGGGATAACTGTTCAGATGGTCAATTAAGTGTAGACACTGGCCGTGGATCTTCTCGTGCAAATTCCCATGACAAATATCTCAGTAGCCCTGACTATGTACTAAATCTTGACAACCTAGTAAAATCGCCTATTGATGTTATCAAAACGGTTGATGCAGCAAATAGTCCTATTACCGTTTGTTCAACTAGATCCATAGCAACAAGTCCAGTTGTATTTGATGATCCAACTCCTCTATTTGAAGACCATTATGATTATGCTGATCATGTTGATAGTGCTGAGTATAATGTTGATGATATTTCTCTATCTCAAGAAATTGAAGAACTTGTGGAACAAGAGAAGTTAGCAGATTGTGCCAGCCCTGAACCAGATATGAGCGAATTTATAGACACAAAAATTAAAAATTGTAAATACATCATTATAAAGGAATCTGATATCAAGCCGTCAAACAAATCATTGTTTGAACCAATCGATGACAATGAAACAAGTAATTTTGTCCAGGATACAAGTCATGAACCGATTCCGAATTGCAAATGTAATCAATCTGATATTCTTATGGGAAATGATAGGAGAACCTTAACTGATTCGAGTACTAGTCCTCTACCAATGTCAAAATTGGTTAATATAGGAATAAATACTGATGAAAGCGTAAATGTACGTAAGAGTACTGTTGATGTCGCCACAAATACGATAAATGAGATGGACAATGAGGATCAGAATTCATTGAACAGTGGAAGAAACCCCACTAATAATATTGAAATAATAGAAAATAAAGTTGTTAATACTAACACAAGTACAAATTTAAGAGCTAACCTAGTAGTATCCGATATAAAAACTAGTGTGCATAACAAGCAACAAAGTGCAAAGTCTATTAGTCCAAAGGAGAGCAAAAACAATATTAATCAGAAGGAAAAAATAAGGAATCAAGAAAAAGTGTGTTTAGAAAGTAATAGTAGTAAAAAATTACATTTCACAAGTAGTAATGATACTGAAGTTCAGAATATTTTAAATGTAATGAAGATGCATCACAATTTGATATCCCCTATATCTGAAACACCTTTTGACTCAGAATATCTTAGACTAATTCCGGAAATGAACGATAAACTAGGAAAGATTTGGAGTACTATAGAAAATATTTATAAAATGCCTAATCCCTTAAGAAATAATAATAGAATGTCGCAAAATTCTACTGAAATTAATAACTTTGAAGAAATTTCAGAGACGGAAATCAATAAGAGCCAGATAAATTCTCACAAACAACAATCCGGATGTAGTAAATCACCAAATCAAATTGATATGAGTAGACTTTATGTCGAGACAAGTAGTATGTCACCAGATAATACATTTTCTGAATGTGTTAGGCCTGTTTCTAAAAAAGCAGATTTAATTAAATCGAACCGAAATAAATCTGGTTTATTTGATAATACGTTCCTTCCACATAGGGGACCAAATCCCATAATATTAATTTCAGAAGAAATTGAAAGTAAGCCTCAACAGGAAAAAATAGTAAATTCATTTGATAACGTTTGTAAAGACAACGTAAATAATACTAACAAAACAAGCTATACAATTTCAATGGCAGAAAATGATAAAGAAGAAGATTCACAGCAACCAAATTACTATGAAACAAATGACCATTGCGATGTCAATACCGATAACACGACTGATACAGCTAATATCCCTGAGACTCGCACAGCGCACACGATTATAATTAATGGTACAAAAACGAAAAAAAGGTCAAAGTTGGATAAGCTTAGGGACAAATTGCTACCGACGTGTAAAATAAAGAAAGTAAAATCTCCTGTTAAAAAACCTGCACCAAAAACTTACGTCAAACCCAACAATACAGCTTTGTCATCATCTTTGAAGCAAAAACTTGCATATGAAAATGCTGTGAAAGTGATGGCAGAATTAAGATCAAATCAAGAATTGCAGGACAAAAAGAAGCAAATGAAGTCCATATCAGAAGATATAAATTCAGGAAGAAGGTTAAATAAAATAAAATCGCCGCCTGGTGAGACAGGCATATCAAACGTATTATCTACTAGAAGTAGTAAGAGGTTAAGAAAGAAAGAAGACACTTCAATAAATACGAATCCGGAAAAATCCCCTATAAGTCGCAAACTTCGCAAACGTCCTGCTGACACGGATTTGGATATTTTACGGAATAGCTCTAAACGCATTTTACGCAGTTCAAATGTTTCCCAGGTTATTTCTGAAAAAGTATTATCGGAATTTCAGAAAGATAGTGTTACAGAACAGTTGTATTATGACTTCGAAGACGATAGTGACTGTAAAAATACTGCAAAGAGTGTCTGTGACTCAAATAATTCAAATAATTCAAATAACTCAAATAATTCATTGAGTAAATGTTCTAAATCAATTAATGATAATGCGGGAGGTAATTCTAATGTAGACAATAATGATGGTAATTGCCAAAATGAAAATACTGAAGCTGTAGATTGTGATATAACATTGGAGAAAAGTGATAGGATGAAACCTGTTATAGAGCTAAGTGAATGTTTAACTGATAATGCTAATGTTGTATCAATTATTCCTGGCAATGTAGGTTATCTAGATGTTAACAAAAATATAAATCCTACGAATAAATCAGCAAAATCTAACATTGATATGCTTGACAAACAAAATGATCAACAACATTCAGAAAAACATAATGATGAAATGGCAGTGGATAAAGTTATGGAATCTTCAGAGACTGATAATAGTGTTAAACAAGGTATCGATATTACAAAAATATCTCAGGTCAAAGAGACTGAAAGTTTAATTAATTCTAGAGATAGTGAGTCTACTGGCAATGAATATTCGAACAATGTTCAAGACGACAACGCAAGTGTTCAAACTAGTCCAAGAAGCCCTAAACCAAGTTTACAAGCCCAGCACAATGGAATCACAAATATAAAGCAGAATACTACTACCTCCTTGGAAGATAAGCTTCGAGAAAAGGCAAATATAGGCACGAAAAATCCAATAGTACAACTAATTCCGCTCAAAAATGATAGGATTGCTTATAAAAAAGATATTGTTAGCTATGATGATCTAGAACTATACACAGATGACAGTAAAGTGGTAGATAACAAGTCCAATACACCTCCAAGTGATAATCAGCGCCGAAAAGAAAATATATTATGCACTGCATTGGATAGATACGGAGTTATTTCTGTGAAATATGTCGCTAAAAAAGTACCAGGTATGTAACATTGTAATATAGTTAAGTCATTTAGGTCATTTAAAATATTCTTTTTTTCATACATCATATTATATTTTCAGATGCTATCACACTCAAGATATCCCAGAAGATAGAAGAAAGCATTACAAAGATTATTGCATCGCCTAAAGCTGAGCAAAAACGTAAAATGGATGATCTCGTTACCCAAATACAAAGCTTTAAAACAAAACAAATTTTGGCCGGTTTGATGAAGTACTTGAAGGACCCCACGAGAAAAAATGAACTTTTTAATAAAATTGTTAATGGCCCTGCTCCACCGATGACTAAATCGGAAGTTATTTTACTTTACGTAGTGGAAAGTTTGAATGCATCATTGCCTTCTGGTTTCATTACGAGACTTTGGAATAATATGGAACACGCTCTGTTCCAATTGAATCATGCTCCGGAATTTGATGTTATAGAAAGTTTATCACATTTTTATGCAGTATTATGTAGATATTTTAGGAACAAGAGCCGCTTAAGATGCTTCATGTTAGATGCAATGTATTGCCTACAGTTCAAAGCGGTTCCACTCATTAGACAATGTTTGGATGTATGTCCTGGAGTCTTGCCTAACGCTCACGAACGAATGGGTAAGAAAAATATTATTCAAATTGTTTATTGGATTGTGTAAAAAATTTATTAAAACCTTGCCTTTTTCGTAAAATGATAGCTAATAATACTATTTTTTTTTTCGCAGCAAAAACATCACTGGTTACCTGTTTAGTATATCTTCTACATTTTTATAAATGCGAAGACAAATTTAATCGAGCTCAAGATATTAGAAATATTTTGAATCGGAAATACCATTATCGGTTTTCTGAATGGAATGAAACTATGATATTGGAAATATTTAGGAAAGCTATTATGGATTTAAGAGGTATGTAATTCGTAAATGTCATTGTAATCTCTACATTTTTAACTATGGCCTATGTTATTGATACATTTGGTCTACTTAAATACCAATATAACCATATTGACGATAAAATAATCGAAAAATTACTACTTTTTCTTTCCAGGTACGCACAATGATAAGAAAATGTTAAGGGTAGCGCTTATTATTCTTTGCAAACGGCACGGTGCCAAATGGTGCCAATTGAATATTATCCAAAATATCTTACTACCAATAGTAGACAAAAAAGATGTTCCGGACAGAATAAAACAGTTCTGTGTGTTGATGCTGGGGCCCTTGCTTAAACCGTTCCCGGCTGATCGGAAAGCTCAGTGTGAAATAGTTATAAATCAATTACTGCAAATGTTGAAGCAAAATGGTAAGTTTTACTATATATTTTTTGTACTTCTACGATAACCTTAAGATAAAACTTTTGCGAACATAATTATTTACCTTAGCATACTGAATAAAAATTTCCTATTTCCTTGGTATTTTAGTCTATTATATGGTGGCAATTTTTTTTCAATAAGTTCAATACTATTATTATTGTTTCTTTACAGCTTCACATGAAATGAAAGAAGCAATTTATTCAAGTTTAATATTTATGAATAAACATGATCAAGAAAGAGTAGTGCAAGCATTACTTACTTGGAATCCTGAAAAGGTGTCGCCGGAGTTTGAAGAAATATTGAACGATTACGTAATGGATAAGCCACTAGGAGTTTGGAAGAAGCTAGTGTCGAGAAAACCTAGTCAATGTACTTGATATTTTTTGCGGAGTCACAGACTTTACGGATATTAGTGCGAATTGTAATCAATGTCATGTAATTTGTCGTTTTATTGTATAAATGTGAATATAGTGTTAGGTTGTAACTGTAATGATTTTAAAGTTAGGACAAAAACGTATGGTTCTAAGTGTATTATTGAGTTATTCCAGTGATACTGTGATGCGTGTAAATTTTACTAAAAATGTGATTAAAACATTGATCAGTATAATATAGTGTTATGTTTTGCATTGACGGAATTGCGGAAGAAATGAGGTTTACAAGGAAAGTTACAAGGATACTTTTTACAAAGTCCTAGTTTAAATTATGGATAGGTAAGTAATATTGTGTACCTACTTATAATTTCGCAGAAGATCGCGGTTTAGTGACTTGTAATACAGAGCATTTATATGACGGCGTATTTGATTACGATGCGACATATAAAATATTTATTCTTTCTAGGGAATTTGTATTAGTCGAGTTTAAATACTCTTAACTATGTAATGAATTAAAAAAAAAAATCGTAAATCACTTCTGTATTCTGTATTATAAGCATCTGTTATACATATATTAAAAATTTAAAAATGAGTTATATAATATGCTACACATTAATAATTAGTTTTATATTTCTTGATTTCCACCATAATTACATGTATGTTAACAAGCTGAGTTCGGGCGTTGGGAGTTAATAACTTGACAAACTTATGGTAATACTGTACGAAATTAGTCAGCGCCATTTGTAGTAACCCTGACCCAGTGACCAGGTTAGGAAATGATATGAGGACTTCGCGGTGTATTTCTTCTAGACTTTGTTTCCAACCAGAGGTGAATGACGCCACCAACGAAAGAGACTTTCGTTCTAAATTAGCGAGATCGTTCTTATTATCACTTTCTAGAAGTTGTTCGCCTTCTTTGACAAACTGCATGAGTCCTCCAAAGTGTGGACTTAGTATTTCTTCCACGTATTCTGAACTCCTTGCCTGTAATTGTTCTCGAAAACTTTCTGCTTCTTTGGTATTATCTCTAGTTCTTTCCATTAGTATATTTAAAACCATGTCATAGTTGTTTATTAAAAATATTAACTGCTGTATTCTCTGTGGAAACTCCGCTGCCATCTTTAGTAGAAAGCAGTGAACTTCGTCTTGTAGGATCAAAAGTAAGTTGCTGAGTTCTTCAGAGGGAAACTGTTCACTTAAACTTAACATTGCAGCTGAGAATTCTGCATACCGTCGAGTAATCTGCAAGTATTATTAATATAAATTACCTACTGTTAAATCCTACATCAGAACATGATTATCATAATAATAAGGAACATTTGATTGAAATCTAATTCAAATTCGAACATTACATAAATGAGTCAGGATCAAGATTAAATAGAGCTTAAAACAGAATTTCGGATTTTAAATAACAAGTCGAATATTTCTGGTAAGGGAGTCTTAATATGCAATTTAAAAATAAAATATGTACGTACATAATGAGGTCCTAATTCCTTATTTGACAGTTTAGCTGGATCGCAATCCCTTACACTCTGAATATTTAACTTCAATACATATTCTAATCGTGGCCACAAAGCACCTAATAGCGAATCCCAATAGCTGTAAACAAAATAAAAATATTATTGGACTTTAAAAATAAGTTATTTAAAAACCGTATAACTGAAGTCTCATTTTGTAAGTTGAATGACCGTTAATAGCAAAAGATGTTAGTGCTTTCATGCTTTGAATGGACCATAAACCTTTAATAGGTATTCTAATGGAATATGAACATTGCAGTTAGCTATTAACTTTGAATAGTCAGCGTGCGATGGAGGTTAGGCGTAGAGCTTTAATAAGAGGTCAACATGTTACATACTTTATATATTTACTATGTAATGTATGTTCCATTCATAATCAAATAGCATCATGATTCTATAATAATTAACAGCACATACCTGTCTAAAGCAGCTACTGCTCTTTTATGACACATCCATCTGTACCTGTTAATCAGCTGTATACATAAAAACAGAGCCAGACAGTCATAGCATTCCAACACATAATTTTCGACATTTTTCTGAAAAAAAAATTATAATGAATTTTTTACTGAAAATAGAATTTTAATAATAATATTCTGAATAAATAGTAAATAAGAATATTCTGAGTACTTACCACAAGCAATGATAGGGTTTTACCAAGTATTCTATCAAATAATTCTTGAGCATGACTACCTTTGACATGGAAGAATTCTGTTGTAAACAAATATTCTCGACAACTGTTATCTACCAAAGCATATTGAAGGCTTCGGAATAATGCTTCATATGGGTACTGAAAATAATTGAATTTACATATTAATGCCTTATCGCTGCCTGCTTCTTTATCAAACAATCTTCTAGATAAAAGTATGAAATGACAAGAATGAGAACTTAATAATTGTTTTAACAGTTTTAGAGAAAATTTACTTCCCATTATTGTAAATTACATAATTTGTCAGATTGTTTGCTTAGTAATTATTTTATTTAAGGACAGTTTCATAGTAAACTATTTATTTAGTTAGTACCTTTGTTTTTTGCTGAACATGTGGGACAATGATAGGTGCTTCTAGTTGTTGTGCTAGGACATCTCCACGGTTACCAATAGTGAATATTGTGCTTTTATTCTTTAAGTTTGTCTTTTGAAAGAACCCTCCTTTGGATCCATCTTCAATCCCCATGAGATCATCCTTAGTCGGAACTTCCTCATACCTCAATTTATCCAATCTTGAAGCATATGATTTGAAGTAAGAGTAATAAACTTTACTGAGTGTATCAATGTATTCATTGCAAATCTCTTGAGCAACATTCCTCTCATTAGCAAGAATGAACTCAAAGAAAAACTTGTACTTAAGCATAGCATTTTGAGGGATTTGATAGTTGGCCATTGGTTTCCTGAATTTATAGATTTGTTCCAAAATGTAGGTTCTTATTTTAGATATAGATTTTATTTTCAACCTTTCTAAAACATCTTTGACATCATGACAAGCTTTTGTTTCTTTGAAATCCTGTTCTTTGACAAAATTTAGTTTCTGATTCAATATGGCCAACTGGATCATGAATTCCTTTTCAGTAACTGGGACATTGTTTATACCACTGAAAACGAAAAATACTATTAATTAAGTTTCATCTTACAATAAAGGCACACAGGGCCCCTGAACGGCTAACAAAATCAATTTTTAACCTTAGCTAACAATTTATATTTTGATTTAAAATCATCAAAAGTTTTAGGGAAAAAACTGATCCAGATAAAAATTAGGAAAAACCTGGCTAGATGACTTTTTTAAAAATAATGCATAGAAATTATTTTTTCATTTTGTTATGATAAATACTCACAAAATAAGTGTTTCAGAGACAGCCATATCTTCAATAAACGATGATAGTGGCCCTTTAAGTGCTTGGCGGTTAGAAAGCTGAACAGACATGTTTACAGAACGCTTTTGCAAGCTTATTATTTCATTGCTAATGCTTCCTAAATCATTCTGGAATTTAAAGTACATTATCAGTTATTAAGTAGAAAATCTAAAGTTCATTTTTTTAATAATTAACCAAATATAAATAGTTGTTAATGACAACAAATATTACTATTACTTGCTGGTTTCTGAGAGCATGAAAGTGTTCTGTCTATCTTTGAATCACAACAAAACTTCCTGTGAATCTAATAAACAACAGGGCAAAGATAACCACAGAAACCAATTCTAGCAAATACATTACCATCAATATGTAGCAAGCAGATTCCAAAGTGTTAAAAAATGCTGGTATTTGTGCTAAGATATTTCAGTGATTTAAGTAAAAGTAGGTCTACTAAATTAATACTTAAATGAAGTTGAAGTACATTTTAGTACTATTGATAAATGGTCAGTTAGTTAGCCTTGGGCACAAAAAATATAGGTCTGTTCACAAACACCAAATTAAGTAAAGTTTAAAGTAGTAAGTAAAATAGTAATTTGACAAGATTTTACCTGAAAAGTCAAGAGCATGTTCTCCATACGTTCCAATATACCATCACATTCTTCTATTTGGTTGTGTAGGGATGCAATATTTTCACTTTCTCTCAAGTAATCAGTAACTGAAGCCTTTTCTGCTTCTGCAATACCTTTATCGATTTGCAAGGCATACTCTCTAAGATCAGTTCCGTTTTTCAAAACTTCCTGAATTTCATAATCTTCCAGATTTTTATCCAGTGCTTCTTTATTATCGTGTGTATTAGACATGGTATAAATTATTTTCGACTTAAATATATCGTAAATACGAAATAGTGTTACTTAGCCATTCATAATTTTATTATGAAATCACATATTAGATTTACTACATAAAGGTTCAAACGAGCGTCCATTTGTAGATAATCTCCTAGCTAAAAAAAGCTATTGTTTTCACCATACAATAGTATTTACTATTTATTTATTAAAGTTTATACTTTGTAATACGAAATGACACGACAACGAAAATTTGTTGTTTCGGTTTTGATTGAATGAAATGAAATTACAAAATGTCAAAAAAGAACGAATGAATATAATGACATAGACTGTCATAGACCTGACATTTGACATAAAAAATATGACAAGTTTTTTTTTTATAAGGTTTATGGCTTGGATACGAGTCCTTTAAGCCAAAATATGACAAGACAGCTGCAGCACAGTAGAGTAGCTACAGGTCAGTAGCAATGACCTACAACATAGGATACTTAAATGATTTTGAGTTACTGGCGCCCCCTATTATTTAGTCTATTAATTATTTTTGATTTTCAAGCGAAGCTAATTCAAATTACGTGTATATTTGAGCGTGTTCTTATATATTTCGGGATGGGGGCTTGAGAGCCGATGTATACTTATACAAAAGGAGACAATCTGATCTCATAGGTAGTAGGTACTGCATCTGTGAGGAACTTGGCATGGGACAAATTACTATGATTAATGTCTTGAGTATTGTTAGTTACCCGTACTCATGGCCGGAAATCTAGACCATTCTAGACTGTGCCTTACAAACGCCTATACTAAGACAAAAACCTATTCGGAACCATATCTAATGTTATTGTATCTTTAATAATAATCTTTGGGTTACCAGGGTTCCCATATAGGTAGATATCCAGGTACCTACTTAATTTCCTTAAATATAGACTGAATACCTCTAGAGAATGTCAATCGATTAATGAAAGGTAAGAGGTATCTTTGGAAATTTCAGGACTATATTTTTAATTCATTTATTTTGCCAATTTTTTGAAGTTTTAGGTATTAGGTTTTGGTGAAATAAAAGCATCCACTTTTAAAAGTAACGCATTTGCGTCATTATTATTGTGACAAAAATATTTACAAAGTAAAGTATAACATAGTATAACAAAAGCATAAACTAGTATTTCGAGAAAAAGAAATGCATTTAATAGTCATAAATTCATGAGTCGCAGCTGTCATAAAGTGCCTATACAGTAAATACTAAGCGGCTTAATGGTGTGGTAGGTCGGTAGTTAGGATAACATCAATAATTAGTTCTATAGGTACCTATATAGTTGTTTTTTTAAATGAATGATAAGCACATTGTCGGTTTTGGAATGTTTAATTAGTAGTTTTAAATACAGGTATGCTAAGTCTGTCTATTACATGTAGGTACGTCGAGTGGCTGATAGACACTGAAATGTCCAGAAGTCATAGTATCTAATAGGACTTAAGTACGATTTAAATATTTTATTAGTAACACTATTAGTTCATAATCTGAATCGGCAAACAAAGCTGAATAATATATAGAATATAATAAGTTATTGCCTATAGTATAAATAAAATAAATACCAATTTTCATCCCTCGATCTACTACAACTGTAATTACATGAAGATAAACACATGGGTGCAAGGACGTTGCATTTTAAGATTTAGAAATGCTTAAAAAAATAATTAGGTATCTCTCAGGTTTTTAACAGAGCGATAGAAATGTACAATTGATAAGTATAGGTAGGTAATGTTAACTTTGCCGATTTTTACAAATCTTTATTATAAAATTAACTAATAATTAGTTAAAAAAGGAGCTTGGGCATACGAGCAAAAGTTCAGCATTTGTTATAATATCAAAATACATATCAATAAGTATAGTATAAAATTATCACATGTATACATATTTGTTATATAATATTAGGTTTGCACGAATATAATATATAACAAAACTATAATTAATCTAGGGAACATTTTATTATCACTCACTACAGTCAATTTTTTTTCTTTTGTGGGGACGAACAAACATACAGACGCGTTGGTCCTATACCTAGTCAAACTCATATTTATTGGTACATGAGCTAGTCGCTCTCATAACAGCGTAGAATGTGAGCTCCTATGACTAAGACGATAAAAGCTCTAATTGGCAATTAGGTAATTTTCATGCCTAATTTGCCATCTACTTAAGTGCAAGATAAGTAAGGAAAACATCTTTAGTTTCCTTTCATATTTAATTCACAACTCTTTTGAAAATAGATTTCTAAAGACCTAAAATGTAGAGATCAAAGCATTTGAGATTTTTACTATTTTCTTCAAGCATTTTCAAAACGAACGTTTTTACGAGATTAGTTTCGGACTCTACATTGAATAATAAAGTTTTACTTTATATTCTGTTATCTTAATAACCTTTAGGTTTCGCACAATATTATAATTACATTGATCCATTTTGATTTTTCTTGATTATTAGGAATATGAGTGATTATTAATTTTAGGGAATCTTTGTAATTTAATTTAAAAAAATATCATCGCTCTATCTTTGTCAAAATCTTTTAATGTTTAATAAACAAAAGGTAAAATCAAACTTTGTCTTTATGGTAAAGGCTTTATAGCTTTGGTATTCAACCGTAGTTAGCCGTAGTTGTTTTATTAAACAACTGCTACATTCAAACTTTAAAAGACTGAGGTTAGCCCTCGCAATAATTAGACAACTTACGTTATTGCAATTAGAATGAAAGAAAATTGCTTATAGCTTTGCTACACATAAATACCTACTTGTTATGTTGTTTCTGAAAGGGACTTTATGCCAATTAGGTATAAACTACATTAAAATTCATATTTATTAACAATTCAATGTTACAATTTATTCAATTTACTAGCTACAAATCGTACCTCCGCAAGTAAATAGGTACAATAACATTATAATCTAGGGCATGCGCTCTAAGTCACTGATATGTTTTACGTCTACTCGACGTAGGGAATTATATAAAACGTATAGACAAAGAAAACATCTACACTATCTATCTAAGAAAGGTACTCGATAAGACACGTTGGAGTTCAAAGAGACATATATAAAAAGTGATGCTGAACTTTTTCTCCGGCCTTATAGGTATAATTTTATTATAACAAATTACAGTAATCTAACACCTACATTATATTTAAATAATTTAAACCTAAAAGGTAACTTCCAACGATTCACTTTTAAAGACATGACCACGTTCTCTCACGCTACAGGACGGCTTTCTTCCGCCTGCTCTCACATTCACACCTGATAATAATTATAATTAACAAATGCCTTAATCATCCGTTAAATTACTATAAAATTCGGTGTTTACAAGCCAAATTTTTACATTTGTAAGTCTTGTGACTAGATTTTTCTTATTTAAATAATACACAAGTAAATAACATAGGAATATTTGTACGACGAGATGCCATTGATCACGAGCGGTAACTCAAATGCAGACTACTAGGTAGATAATTTTATAAAATAAAACGGAATCACACACAAATATACAATTACAATAAATTAAATTTACCTAAGTCTCTATTTACCTACAACTATGCGATAAAATGTCTTTTAATATTTAGAATAAACTTAATACGAAAAGCGAGAACCGATTCCGCGGGAGATCGAGCCCTACAGTTTTTAACTAGTCTCTAGAAAAATATTTTTATCTTAAACACTTAAAAAAATAACGGAGTCGGCCCCGAAAAGAAGAAGAATGAAAGGCGGGGATGGTCCTCGGGAAGTGTATGCGGGGCAGGTACAGTTGGACGCCTAAAAGGGGAGGCTGGCGCGGAACATGTTTTCGATAAGGGGCGGCGCAGGTACCAGGTCTTCTAGTTTTAGGTAGAAGATACGTTGTAGCCCTTGTACGGAGAGGGATCGTAATTCGGGCAGCGCTCCCAGCACGCGGCTGAAGTGCGGCGCCCCGGCGGCACTTGCGCCACCGCCGCCCGGCATATGCGCTCGCAGACATCCGATTATCTTCATTTGAAGTTGCTCCACTCGATGCGGTTCTTTTAGTCCGTGTCGCTCTGTTTAAGAAGAAACAAAGTTCATATAACTATCGATTTTTTTTTATATATTTAATAGTCATAGTAAATGATTTCTTATTTTTACACGAATAGCAGATGCTTTATACATAATCCTATGATTAAATATGTATTAGAAACTACTATTTGATTTTACTGAGTATCAATAATAATGTTATAGAAAAGTAATGTAGGAATTCGAAAATAAATAAATCGCGTTAAAATTTTTCAATAAATGCGGATATTATTATGAGAATGTAGTATGTACAAAGTTAAATTACCTGTTATCAATGTTAAAGCGCAGAGGCAAGCGAAAGTCGAGATGTCTATATCCATTGAGTGCAGCGTGTTGCTAAAATCGAGTACTGCATGTAGCCAATCTCCAAACGACCTTTGGCATTGCCGTTTGTCAAGAACGAGACCGTTACAAAAAGTCAACTTTGTATCCTCGGGACGAGTACGGTACGCCAATCGTAGAACAAAGAGTTCGAGACGTGCTGAGGCAAATAGTTGCTCTCGATCTTCTGGGCACAAATCCCCATAACCGGGAACTTTCTCTGCAAACAATTTTATCATATCTATTGAATTGCTCAGCAGTGAATAAAATTGCTGTATTACTTCCAAGTCTGATGCTGGAAGTTCCATTGGGTTAGGTTCTCTATATTGCGAGAAGTCTAGGTTCGCGAAATCTGGCGAGGTGTCTACGTGTGCTCTTACTAAAGCAGTAATCAGAGAAATGGGTGGACTAGGAGGCGATTCTTGTGGACATTTCGGTTTCGATGGCAATCTTCCCCGCCGTCCTTTTAGAGAATCAGTTCTCACAACTTCTTTCACCATACCCACAGCTAAGCATTTTTGGAACCGACAGAATTGGCATCTGTTCCTTCTTCTTTTGTCTACGGGGCATGATTTTTCAGCTAAGCATACGTATTTGGATCCCTTCTGCACGGTTCTCTTAAAGAATCCCTTGCAACCTTCACAGGTGCGAACTCCATAATGTTGGCAGGCAGCAGTGTCTCCGCAAACCGCACATAGTTGACTGGGCGAGGGTGGAGCAGCGCGAGCCACGACGCCATCTTGGGGCGCACCTCCAGGCGAACTAGACGCCGAACTTGGGGCTGATGCTTGCATACAGTGTACTCGACTCGCATGCAGTTTAGGACTGTCATTAGAGCTACTAGATTCCGATCGTTGCACAGGTAGTGATGAACGTCTTTGTCTTGACGCTTGATCAGTAGCGACGTGCAGATCAATCGAGCTAGGGAACGGCGGTAATGAGTAAGAATCTTGATTATTAGGCATCCCTCCTGTATCGAACGTAGGGCTGCATGGCTGAGCCGGAGCATAGTATGGGGACGGAACGTAAGGAAGTGATGGCTGATGATATTGATATAATAACTGTGTCGAAGCATGCCCTTGGTGAGAGTAGGCGCTGTTGTAACAGTCTTCGTCCATCTTTATACCGAACTCTGCCATTTCTTGTTTAGGATAACGAACAGAATAGGTTTCTTCAAAACTAGGCAATGCCGGCCCTAAAATGGGTGATGGAGTTTCGCTCACTGGAGTCGTACGATGTGACTTTATCTCAGGAGGAATTGGGGCGTGAAATTCGACGTCCGGGAACGGGTCTAGATTATCTTCTAAGATTTCTGAGGAATCTTCTTGATATTGTGGTAACAGCAGATCAGTGAAGGATGAACCGTAGTTGCTCTGTAACAGGAAATTAATTCTATAAAGAAGGCGTTACATGCCGTGGGCGGAAAGCTCCGGCAGGGGCGTTTACCTCGAGCCAATAGCACGCAGCTTATTTTACTTATTCGTGTCATAATGGTAATTTTGTTAATGGTACCGTTGTTACATTCAGTTGCTATTGTATAATAATGTCCTTAAGATTCAAATGCAAAAAATGGTATACAAAGCTTAAAAACTAGAAGTAATTTCTTAAGTGTATTGTAGTTAATTGTTTTATGAACAGAATAATATTACGACAATTCTTTTTTGGCAAAGTGGTTATCTAGAAGAGGTTTTAGCCTAGTATATCTATTTTTATAAGTTATTTCTAGGTGTATATACCTATGTATACTTACGTGTGTTTGCAGCAGTAGCATGCTGGAGGAGTTAGGCGAGAAAGCGCTTGGGGAGCGCGGCTCTACGGCGCTCGGCCCTAAAACAAACAACATAGTCACATTTAAAACACTTAACTATTAAAACTGGTAAAATCTAGCTCGAATAATATCAAACACCATGCCATCTTAAAAAATAGTTCCGATTGAGGATACCAACTGAAAAATACCATATAATCAGTAGTAACATCGAAGGCTTGTGGGCAACGAATGCGTCGGGAATCGTCTGGACGATACTTGACGGCATGGTACTTTGAACTATCACGCTATACGATCCATGCATCATTTATATTTACCCTCGGCGAACATACTTTAGTTCCTGCTCCACCACCGCAACACGTAATTGACAAATCAATAACTTCTGATAACTAGAATTGATGACTGAACGCTAGGCTTCCGTTGCCAAAAATGACGACGAAAAAGAAAGGTCTCCTAATTTATACTGCAGTTTTAGCAGCCAATATTGCCTGTTTGAATACATTGTGTCACGGTAGTTGATTCACCACGCCCCGAAAATTGAATCCTATATATACACCTCGCTTTGTTATAGCAAAGTAATGTGACAAGTCCATTATAAGTAACAATTTAGTTTAAGTCATAAGCCTATCTGTTTTGGGTCCACATTGCCAGAGCAACTTGGGTTTCATAGTTTTGGGGCAAAAGGCGGCAATTCCCTCAGGGGGTTATGAAATCACTGGCATTTGCAATTTCTATTATGTTCAGAACCATTAATTCCAGTCTTAATAAGCTATAGACACAAGGTAAAAATTAGAATTTTGTTATTGTTTGTTGCCCTTATAATATTAGAATATTAGATAGGTAGGTACTATACAAACCAAATATTTATTTATCCTAATTTAAGCTTACCTAAAAAGTAAATAATTATAATACTATCTTTAAGAGGTGTATTAATAAATAATAAGTCATGTAAAAAGTCGGTCACTGATCATAATGTAAACGTATGCATACCTACACTACCTTAAGTAATAACTTCTGCTTTCTTTTCAATTAAATTTGTTGTCTATTATTTTGCACTTAGGTATTAAATTTTTTTTCATTGTATAGAATAATTATAATCTAACATGGAAATACATCTTGGCAAATAGAGCTATCTATAATTATAGTAGTCTAAGCAAGTAGCATATAAGAATGTACAAAATGGCTAAGCAACCACCTTTCGGCCAGGATGTAGAGTTCATATAGTTAGAGCTGTAGAGTCTATCTTTCTAGAGTTTTATTACATCAAATTTCTAAATGTTACTCACATTATAATACCTGGGAAATTGCTAAAGGCCTAAGTCACACATTATATAGGATATAGAATTTCTAGAGTTAGAGTTTGTAGAGCCAATCGTTCAGTTTTATATAAGGATATAAATAGGCCATTATGATATCTCACTTTTACAGTAAACACTGTTATGCGTTATTGTTTACGTAAAATATTTTTAGTGCCATTCCATTGTCAGTCCACAACTTAACTGAAGATAATAAAGAACTCTATTGAAGTATCTATGGCCCTAAGTGAGTTGTAAGCGACTACTAGATTAATATGTTAAATGTTATGAGACGGTCTTCATCTTAATTAAATCGATTTACACGGAATTTAAAATCCACGAATTCCTGAGTGTAGTTTCCAAATAACGTGGAAATTAAACAAAAATTATAAATAACTTCATAACTTCAACATCTTATAAATTGTTTATCTTACTCAAAATTTGATCACTTCATAATACCTATGTGTAGAGTGATGTGTCGTGTGAATTGACCACTTCATTGTACTTAGTATGAAGTTTGAATAACGTGGGATTGATTACTCTTCAGGACTTTTAAAATTACAATAAAGGATACGGTAGAATGTCATTCAGGGTCACTTTACCATAAGATTATACCAGCATACAGGGAATAGTATAATTAAGCACAGAATATAAAATGATTTTAATATTGTAACTACATAAAAAATTATATTGTATGTAAAATGTTATATCTATATAGAGTATTATATTCGTTTGTTCAACCTCACATCCTTAGAATGTAAATTACTGTTAGGCCTCCGTTTATTAATCGTCACTGCCGTTTATTTAATTTTAATATGATATCAAACATTTAGGAGATATTAACTTAAATATAAGAGTCTACATCCTCGTTCTACTAGTAAATAAAAAATCGATATTTTTAAATGTGATTGTTTGTTACCTCTATTTTTTTATAATCTATCCAATAAATTCTGGTTAAGCAATAAGTATTAACAAACATCCCTTAATGTTTTGAAATTTTGGCAATTGTTAGTTACTTGCTAATTGCGACTTACTTGAGTAGGTATTGAAGGTAGAAAATTGAGAACAGCAATTCACGTAATTACATCGATTAGTCACGCAGTCCAGTTAGAATTAGGTAATCTAGGTTTCTACCTATATTCCCATTTAGTGGTATTTATACAAAAAAATATGCTGCTCTAGTGTCATTTTTGAGATTCTGTCAATTAATTAATTA
>LGAG01000351.1:187291-226143 GCA_001278395.1 Lerema accius | reverse complement strand
GTCAAATATCAAGAAAATTGCGTTACGTACCTAATACTTGAACGCTGCCTTGTTGCTGTAATATTTTTTTTACAACTTTATATTCTGTTTATTTTCTTTAGTAGGCCTTAAGACTACCAAAAATTTTTAACGTTCAATAACAATTATAATATTTCTCAATCGCGTTATTGAATGGTATTTGTAATAGTCTGTACGCAATACGCATATCGTCAATATTTTGAATGCCCTTACGTTAACCAAGAAAATGAAAATAAAAAAAATTTACTCCCTCTACGTATAGGAGAGGAACCCTCAAATTTTTATTTAACCCTGAAATTACTTTAATAAGTTCCGAGCTGAGCGTTTCACGTTTTACTTAATAGTGCTGAGAGGAATCGGTAACTTAACCAACGAATTCGATTTGTTTACCTTATTTTTAAAGCTGTTTATTATTTCAACCATAAAAATAAGTATGTGTGAGTTAAGCTTTCATAATCCGACTACGCCACTTATGAGAACAATAATGAAGTCATTAAACTAGGGGTCGTAACTTAAATTGTTTGCAAGTTGATATTAAATATATTTTACCTAGATGGCAGGACGTTTAAAAACACTTTGATATTATTATTGAATACATTGGATATTAGAAAATTTAAGATCTTAAGTATAATATATACGTATCTAAATAGTATGGTAATATTCATCTCTCAATACTACTTAGTAACTAGCTAAATATTTACATAATAATCGACTGACAAAATCAAGGCCTTTTTCTTGTTGTCGAATTTTTATCATTTTTTTAGTTGTGATTTTCATTATTCTCATCAAATCTTTCTTAGTCCTACATTCCGACACGTAGACGCCATCTATATGAGACAAGGTAAAATTTCTACAAGGGGTAGCTTGGGTTGTACAAATCGTAAACCGGTAACCTTTCCTTATGGTGGATATTGTCTGTAGTTTTGAGTTTTTTTCACAGATGGCGTTATGTTCTTCAAAACATGAAAATATCGATTGTTGATAGTGTTCGTGCTTATAAGCTTGAAGGCTACACTAAGATATAGCTTTAACTGCACAGGTTACATTTCCATTAATGACGTTCCGGCCGTGTCGTATTTATGTAGGAGTGCCATTAATATTTTATAGCGGTGACGAATAATGAGTAATATATATGTCTTAAATACCTGCGTGTTCACTTTGTTTAGTCGCGTATTGCAAGGTTAATGAATAATGGATGAAATATGTCTGGGCTTAATACATTTATAATAAATACTGATTGTAGACCCAAGCTTGTAAGAAGATAGTCTTAGAATAGAAAACTTTTGATATGGAAATAGGAGAATATTCTCGAAAAGGGCGCGAAAAATTTCTTGAAAACATTTAGCACGTGTTTTGGACATGTAACAACAAATTTATTATAAAGTTAATTAGTTCGCAAAGTTTCACGTCAGTCTTTTAGAAAATATTAACTTATTCAATATGAAGTAACTATGTAGTTAAATTCAGTAATTTTTTACTTGAGAGTATATTGGTAATTTGAAAGCTTAAATTAAGCACAGGCTTTAACTACTTTTACTAAGAAAGATACTAAAGTTAACTAGCCATTAAGCTCGAGTTTAAGAGCTTTTGTAAGATTAAATAATATTAATATTTATAAATAGGTAGGTACTTAAACAGACAGACGGAAATATGTTTTATTGCCCCAAAACCTCATTTTGCAAATATAAGTAGCACTTTAGTAACTGCGTCGTACCTATTATGTGATTGTTGATGATAATATGTGATTGATGTTTCCTGTCTAATAATGCTGTCGATGCTATGATACATTTGCGGAAGACACTAATCCAACGAATAGGCACTAAAGTAACATAACTATATAATAAGTGCTGAAATTTTTCCACATCGTTTTCATGCATCTCCACCGATTCACAATAATAATTGTTCAACAAAGTGAATTAACGTATTTATTTTTCTTTCCATCGATGTCGAGTTCAACAGAAAAATGCTGAGGTATCGTACACTTTATTCTAAGTTTTATCCTATAAATACAAATATAAATTATTTATTTCGTCTTAGGAAATAACAGCTTACACTTGAATACACATAGTAATCAGTTATACTTTACTACTTGTTTTGGGACGGACACAATTATTTTTTGATCTAAAACAATTTCTTAATATTTCAGGGCGGTTCCTAAGAACGTTTTTACAGCATTATCTAAGTATCTTAAAACACAAGCTGTAATCGTATTATGCAACTTAAGTTGGTTGTAAATATTGAAGGAGTGTAATATAGGTTAAATGTGCACATAAAACTTTTCTTTTCCATTTCGCAGCAAAATGTGACGTCAGAAGTTGGTAATAAGTAACCGCGCCGAGCCCTTATCACGATTACAGCTATGAGCCAAGTCTACGTCAAAGCAACCCATAAAAGTAAAAACGAAAGTGTGGCCTATAAACTTCATCAAAGTCGCTACGGAAAATCGATAAGGTTTATCGGGATACGTAACGGTACGGTCAGCTGTGCGCCGAGCGACGCGTGGTTGGGGGAGGCGTTGTGTGACGTCAGACACTGACGTAGCACCGACTTGTATCCCAAACACCAATGTGCGTACGAAATTCACGTCATCGTGATTATTGTTTGGTATTACCCGTATCAACCTGTACTGCCCTTATTAATGCAAACTTCCGCCGGCGACGCGTAGGCGGCTGAAAATGCATAGCTCTTCAGATTATAGCGTACGCAATACTTCACTATTTGAAATTTAAATTTTCAGTTATTTTGAGATATGAGAGAAAATTGTGGTTTAATGAATGAACGGTTTTTACTTTTACTTTTTATGTGCGATTGGCAAATGACTGTTGTAGCTTAGAGAAATTTTTGCAAAAGAATGTAATGCTATTTTGAAACCTGTTATAATTGCATTAGCTTGCTGAGGAAATGGTTTTGGGTTCGAATCCGGTTCGATGGAGGCGTTAGGTCAGTTTTGACGGTTATGTGATACGGTTATACTTAATGTGTAATGCTAATTCCAATTATACAAGAATACGAGCCTGAATAATTGTTGCTTTTACAAAAATCTCCACAATGTAAGAAGACTTCAAATTTTCTTTTGAACAGTTTTGCGACCTGGTCTTAGTATTTTTCTTTCTTATCTTACAGACTAAGGAATGGATGATAATATGTGTGTCACGATAAATGGTATCGTAATCTATTTCTAGTAACACGCACATGGCCAGTTTTTGTTGTATCTTATAATACATGTATGAATGTTGATTAGTATTTGGTCAGAACTGGTTCGAATACCTGACGGTTGTCGCGCGATTAGCATTCGACACGACAGGCGCCATGTTTCCTTCACAAAAAATCTAGCCAGCGGGTTCGTTCCTGATGTATTTAAAAGAAACTTTTTATAATAAAGACGTTCCTTCTTATTCCCGAATATAATTACAGGAAAGTGTTTAAGAAATCTTCCAAAATTTTAATTAAGCTTTTCAAAGATTGTGAAGATAGCAAATGTTACATTTCATACAGCAATTACATTTATGAGATATAATAACATATAGGTACCTAAGAAATTACGGAACCTTAGATCAAGCGTGGCTTGGCACACTCTTCGAAGGCTTTTACTGTTATGTTCGCGTAAAAATAGTATACCCATAATAGTGTAGTACATTAAAATAGTATTAACTACAGCATGCTTTTAGTTTGAATTGATTAAAACTTAAGTATTATACACTGATTTAATCGCAATCTGTGATCAAAGAAAATGAATTTTCCAAGAAGTCTTTTAAGATAGTTCGCTTTAATTAATTGGACTACAGATCAGACGTCCTTGACGTCTGTCTTGATGTAGCGGCAGTGCGTAGGTACTTAACAGCATTATATAAGCGACTAAGCGTTAAGGAATAAATTTAAATTAATCAATTTATTTATCTTTTTTAACGTCCTCCCAAACGTGTTTCGTGGTGGCACTATTACTAAAAATGGCCGCACGCAAAAATAATAGTCACGATTACACAATTTTATTTATTACATGAGATGCAACATTTTTGTGCAACGTCGACTTTTTTTAGTAAGATCTGCAGATATTCTAATCAAAAGTTTAGCACACAGTTTAGGACAATTGTGTGTCGTATCATTATTTTTGATCGATTACATAACACGGAAAGTTGCAGTATTAACCATATTTAAGATCATACGTTATTTTGTATGTAATTACGGTATTCGTAGTAAAGGGGTTGTAAGCAAAATCAAAAGTGTGCTAATGAGTCTATCTCGTGTAGATACAGCAAATATTTAGCTCTAGAATAATTTTATTAATTGGATAGTCTACAGGTAGCATGTCTTTATTATAATGTTAAGAGATACATAGTCAGAATTTAAATCACATTATACTTTATAAGTACACAATTTTAGAAAACAAATATCAGTTACTTTACGTAACGTAGTTCAGTGTAGTTCAAGGTGGGACTAATAAACTGCAGAAATGTCTGCATAAAGTTTGAAGGAAAATTTTACTTAAGCTTAGGGTCTTTGAGATTGTGAGAAGATTTTCCCTATGTAGCCAAAGATTTTAACCGTAACAAATTAGGGAAGTTATGGGTGTATTAGCTTAAATTTAACCCACATTTTTTACGTTAAATTTGCGGTAGAGAATATTATTTTATCCTTCTCTGTACGCTCAGTTAGTGGTTAAGACGTGAAGTTGTAAGAAAAAAAACTAACATGTAACAGAGATTCTTGCGATTTTTAAGTTTCATACAGTTATATACTAAACAAATACATTTACAATGAAGAGGTCGTGTTAAGCCCAAAACTCGTAAGATTTTCTTACTGTTATACTCAGCTAGCATAATAGTTACAGACAGTGGAGGTTCCAATCCTAGTTTAAGGAAGTTTGAAGCGGTTAGGGCAAGGGCGTCCTTGAAGCGGGGCGCGGATCGATGTATGACGTAACGCGGCGCGTGACGTCACGGGCGTTCGATGCAGAGGCCGAGGCCGCCGGCGGCTGGCGCTCCACGACACCCCCTAGCTGCCTACCACCCACGTATTTTTAGACGCCGTGACGTAATTCCGCCGCGGAAAGCAGTAGAATTGAACTAAATGATTACCTATAAATACGTAATGGAGTATTTGTTATCGCCTCGAGATATCAGACATCTGTTTGGGCTATTTATATTCCATTTAAAGTTAAGCATATCTGGGTTATCTAGGAATATTCATACTCGAGCACTAATACCTTTATAGTATTGGTTTAATATTGGTTATCTATTGAGGTAACCTAATGCAATTCATGGATCAGCTACGGTTTATTAACATAATATAGTAAATAATTAATTTAGTAGGTATTAATTATAATATATACAGAAAACTTTATTTGAATTCCTTATAATAACAAAATCTGGTGAGTGGCGAAAATTTATTGAGCTAAAAGATTTTGACCTCGCGTCATATTCGTTTACTTAAGCTTACAAACATTTTACGCTTTACTTAACTCCTTAATACGCTGTATTATTATTGTTTATCTGTTACAATATCTACTCTACCGGAAGTAGTAATCTCGTCTGAAAGCTTTTATTGAAGAGACAGAATTACTACAAAGGTTACAGGGTTGTAATATTAAAATTTCATGAAATCATTCATAGCGTTACCTGCAATTATGACATAAGTCGCCAATAATAGTATGTGATTGATGTAATAGCTACTCTAAGGACGGCGCGCGAGTAAAAGTGACGTAAAGGGAGCGCGTAAGCTTACTCCTCGTGACGTCATTCAGCCTCGCGGGTGATAACCTGCCTGTTTACTGCCGCCCTATCAATAAATTCAACCGCTTTACTTAACCATTCAATTACTTCTTCGACGTGTACGTAAAGTCGCCAAATCGCAATACCTACTGCCTTAGAAAATTATATATTTAGCTGGTATTCTATAATGGACAAATTCGTTTTCATCCAAATGTATTCGCAGATGCAAATTAGAAGATTGATAACTAAAGCTGGACGTGTTTTTATGTTTATAGGACCACTTATTCTTTATAGTGTTAAAGCGGTTTGTTTAATTGTGTCGAAATTAGTAGATGTTACTATGTTGTCGAAGGTGAAAGTGAGATATTGCGAAGGCCGTGTGGGAAAATATTTTTCAATCGTCTCGGTTTGATAAGGACCGGTATACAAAATATCTTGAATGCAATTTCTTTTCTCTGTATCTATGTTATTACCTGGGTAACTTCTAACTGGATTTTTATTGCTAATTGTATTTAAAATTATTGACGATGTAAATTTTAATCTTGCACGAAATTCTGCATAATTAAGTTGCATACGCATACATTTTTGTAAGTAAGTAAGTAATGACTTTAGAAACGTATTGAGCGTATACAGCGTAGGTACATATGAGGTGTGTTACAATATGTTTTGCGATGATCGGTAATTTGCACCGGCACATCTCGATGTCGGCAGGTGTAAGCGTCGTCTGCCAGTTGCGACAGTCGATTGGGCAAGGCAGGCAGTTCGGGTGAGGCCATCGGCTCACCAGAGGCGATCGCGACACCATCCCATATACTAACGTTACCTAACTCGCCCCGAGCAAAACAAAAACAAAATTAACTCTACCACGGCAGCCTCTTCCATCAATCTTTGTTTAAGCACCCATTATAAATTAATTATTATGCATCGAATAATGTTTTGTCCACACAAATATGTAACAAAAACGACGATATCCTATTTCTTTAATGGTGTTTATGATGTAAATGGTCTCTTATTAAGATTTGAGTGTTAATTATACCAGTGCCCGTTTTCCTGCATCGATTCGATGATGACGAATTGAATTAAACGTCTCGTTGTGTTGGAAATAACAAATTATTGATAAAATACCAACTAGCTTATATCCTTATAAGTTTAAAATAGTTTTTATGATTGGCTATTAAAATTTTTGGTAGCAAGGCTATTATTACATTGTTATGTTAATTATTTAATGAAAATTTAATATCTACTTTAGATTTAGATCAAAAGAGGTATAGATTAGATATAAATCAAAATATCTTTTAATATTTTTTGTAACACTAGCTTTTAAATCACCATTCAACATTGCATTTAAAAGATTTTAACGCGTCACTTACAAAGCTTTCGTCATTATTTTTACTGCCTCAAAAGTTTGTAAATTAAAATTATACAGTTTTATTCATAATTTATTAGATGAAATAGTAATAATGTATGTTATTAATACTTATTGTTTATTACAGTATTGCTATTTTAAATTCCTTGCTGTTATTATTAACTTAAAATTAATACAATATTATTCGACTTATTTTATGCAACAATAATTACACTTCATAATTATTTACGATAAATTATATTATCAACCACCCTTTTTGATGATAACTATTACCAAACAACTTGTTGTAAACTTTTAAGCTTTTAAAGCTCCGTCTTTCTAATAGGAAAATTTATTACTAAAATACTACAGGATGAAACAAAATATAAAAAAACATAAGAGCAGCACAATAAAATAAAACTAAATAAAAATAAAATAAAAAAACAAAAAGGGGAGGTACGTACGTGTGTTGTGGAATTGTCTAAGGCCGCAGTGTTGGCTGGAGGGCGTCAGCAACGCACCTCGCATTCTAGCCGATGGCCATCGTCACGACAGTTCCACACAGAGTCTACGACACCCAAAGTTCTACACAACGAAAGCGAAAATAAACACAGAAGTAGAAGGACGCGTATCGTCGTGCGGGCGCTGACCTGGCGCAGGCTTGTCGGGATCCAGAGGGGAGTCGCACGGCTCCAGGGTCAGGCTGCGGCGAGCGCCAGACAGTCCCAGTTCGCTCAGCAGGATCCTCATGCGGCCGAGCACATTCCACTCACTGCACGCGCACTCACTCACAGTCAGTCAGTCTAAGCGATCGCGAAGGGGCGCGCGGAAGTACGCGCTGGCGGACGGGCGGTGCGATACTGAGGCCGCCGCCGCCGAGGCTGGTGGCTATATCGCGCCGCCTGACGTCACGGTTGCGACGTCACGACGGTGACGTCACTAACGGTACCTCCCACGGCCCGCCCGCCGCCGCCGCCTCGCCGCCCGCCCGAGCCTGCGCTAACGGAATCGCTTACGCTAGTACGGAGCGGAGCTTTCTGATGCCGCGCCGTTGTTCGCGTACATTCGTACTGTGCTATCATAGAAACTACCCTTCTCAACTGAACGTCGTTAAATAATAATAATTGTAGATTTTACAAAAGTATTAATAGGAAAAGTATGTTTGATTATTGCGTAGTGCGGTTTGATATAACTTTCTATAATAAATATGCTTATAGAGGAACAAACATCTTACGAGTATATTGCGTCAACGTTTGGGAGGGCTGTGATGCTGTGAACGAAAATAGATGTTTACAGACAGGATTTAGAACTAAGTGTTATAGGACAATATATCGGAGAGACGCAAGCTTTCATTTACTTACGAGACGACCGGTCTTCTCATAAAACATTTAAAAGAATGTTATGATAATGTACAGAAATCAAAAGTAATCATCGATGCGTAATAAAGACACTAACCTTACTTAATGTCAAGATAGTTATGTAACCGTTTCTAGATTGTAGCCAGATTTTTGGCAGAGCTTTTTGTATTTTATAGCAGCAATAACTTTGAATCATTTAACGTATAAAATTTTTAAGTTGTCCTTCTGTGAATATTTAAGCAAATTAGGTAACAAAATAAAAAGTATAAAAAAACATTAGAATCTCGCTTTATCGTAAGCTAAAAAAAATATATTTTTTTGCTGTAGGTATATAGTTAGGGTTATGGCGATGAATTTCCCTCTATTCCTTAATTTGAAACAAAGTTATGGAATAAAGAAAATAATATTGAACTTGAAAATAGAAAACCACTGAAAATTACAAAAGAGAACGCGTTACTGAAATTATAACGTAGTATTAAACTTCATGTTTAGTCGGACCTCATTGAGGCAATCTTATGCGTAGTATCTGCTTTTCATAAAAGGAAACTTATTTTCTTTTCTGATTGCGTCATGATAAAGATGCCTTGCTAAGTCTTGCTAAGGTTCATGGGCCACGATGACTGCTCGTCGGCTTATTAGTTGCCTATAAAAGTAACTAAATCACTATTAAAAGATTCCATTTCTTAAAAGGAATCGTACCAAGCAAACAAACTAATAAAAATTTTGCTAGTTATATAAAAGTATTATCAATCAAATTAATTAAGTACCTATTAACATTTTATAACATACAAAATTTATCTACGAACAAGAACAGGTAGCACCAATGCAAAGCACATAATATAGCCTCCATAAATTAAATACTTGTTCTGGTGAAGAAAATGGATTACTATTAGATATGCATCGAGCATTTAGGTATTTTCCTGTATGTCATATGCTACGTAAGCGGGTAATTTGTTCATTAAGATTATTTCACTTACAAAATATCTAAGGGTATTTTCGAAAGTGATAAACTTTTTATTAAAGCTCAATGTCATTTATAACAAGGTTTGATAATTTTATAATTAGAGGCTTGTAGGTTTGTGCTTAATACTGATAAGGTGCTTACAAAAAGCTCTTTAAATAATTCGACTGTTGAGGTCGATTTTGTTCGATTAAATTACGCAGCAACGAGAAAATTCCATCAACACTTCCGTTAAGGTACGTTAAGATTTATTTTACTTCTCATCGGTAAATAGCGTTTGTTAAGCCGTATGCAACTATTGAAGCGGAATAAAATATTTGTAATATTAAGTTGAAATTCAATTTAATTTTAATAAAAGTTTGTTCCATAACTTTGTATATTAATTGTAGATTTTTTAGACAAATTAATGAGATTTGCAGTAGCACATATTATAAGCTGATAAATTAAATCTTGATGATTGTTGTTGTATCCTCTCGTTGTTATAAAAGTGTTTTGTATCTGCATCAAGGACACATTAATATTATTTCCATATCAAATATAAACTAGACTTGAAAACTCTTTTACCATAAATATAAGGTCCCACTAATGGACTCGGGGTTTCCCTAGCTTTGCAGGTAGAGTCACTACAATCTTGGCTACGGGGCCATTTAATTATGTTCATCGGACAATATTTTTTGGTTTTAAACTCTCCTCTTACGCATCTTGAAGTAGGTATCATTAGGTCCATGGATTTAAGCGCTCCAAATTAACTTGGACAGCGAAATTTGTAATTTGTCATATTACAACTATATTTACAGCGAGAAGTAAATATACTAATTTTAAATGAGGAATTGGGTGTACATGTGGCTCGGAGACAAATGCAGCGGTGACGGCGCGGCGCGGCGTGCGCCCGTCGCATCCCGCTCTCATTCGGCTGCCTGCGCTTCCGCATTGATTGTGTCCGTCGTCACTCGCGGACATCTATAGCGCGGCTCGATCACACCCGATTGTATGCTTTGATGTGATTTTAGCTATCACCTGTAATGCTGGTCATCTTTTTGACCCCTCTGAACTATGTTGCAAGTTGTTTAACTTACATCCAGAGCATTGGTAGAGGGTTCAATGTCCAACCTAAGTGTGGGAGGTTTTTATGCCGCTCTTAGACCTCTTATAGGGCTTACAAACTTTCATCTAATGATAATATTGGGATGAAAGCTCAACGCGCCTTCCTAAGCCCGGAAACGTCAACCGAACTTTGCGAACGCGCTCGTAGTTTTTTATCTTCGTCTCGACGCAAGTCGCTATTTTAGTGCTTACATGTAGGTAGGTAACTTAACTCAAACAAAAAATAAGCTTTTGTAATAAATTTCAACCTAGACAAGTAGGAAGCCAAATTTCAATACATTAGAATACCCTTAATAACATGCTTATGTATGCATAAGATTATGCGTATAAATACGCAGTGACGTCACTGGTTTTTACTTAGATTTACTTGATACCTTAGCTAATGACGTAATAAGAGTTCGTTCATAATGGTGGTACAGATGGGTCTTTACAGGTACGTCTTACAGTATAAAAATAAACTACCTACTAAAAGGGCAAATTGCAAATGGAGAAAATTGCAAACAGGGTTTATGAGTAGACATTTGTGAAACATAGCAATAGTCAAAAGATCTCATGTGAAAATCAGTAATTATATAGTGCTGAAAAATTAAGTTCATTTTGAGTAGATGTTACTCAAATTCACATATAAACAAAAGTATTATGACTAGGCAGTTTATAGTTTATTCAACTTATAAATAATTTTGATGTCTTTGATATTGTCGATCGTGGGTGCCGTGCGAGATAACTAACCACGAAGTGTGTCTGAGTTCACCATTGCATATATTCGCGACTATTACGAGTGGTCGCATGCCCTAGTACTATTTGCTGCTCGCGTCGCGGGCAAACGTCCAGTTATTCTAATTTTACTTATAATCGATGCCGACGTACCGCTGCCGACTCACCCACAAAAGACTTGTTCATCCGTCAAAGGTGAAAATTGGCACATGACAAAAAGTAGTCAGTTATGTAATTTCCAACAAAATGAGAATTTAGCTTGCACAGAAACGCTGTCTGTTACTCAAGCACTAATCGCTCATAGCTAGATAGAACCTAATAGAGTTACGCCACGTACGACTCTATCTAAAACTTTTATGATAGTTAGAACATATTTGCTTCTCAACTTAGCACCGATGAAATACATTGTTACTTTATCGTGGCTCTGTTTTATTAGTTACATCTAAATAAAAAACATTTTTTCTAAATGAAGTCTCTTGAGGAGGACAATATTTTAGATAAATTCCTGTGATACAAGTTACAAAATCAATAATTATGCCAATTGCTAATCACAAATTTTTCTTTATTACTTTCCGCATGACACACCAATAGACAGAAAGAAATACAGACAGACGTTTATAAAATTTAGTTTCGGTTTTTATATTGATAAAAATACATGGTTACAATAAAATTTGCAAAAAAATCATTTAAATCGGACAAGTAGTTTAGGCAAGGAAAGGTTATATGGAAACAGACAGACAAGAGTTACTTTCACATTTAGGTATATTATTTGTATAGATGAGTTATTAGAGGCGTTGCTATTTATTAAAATACAAATCTAACATTAGATGTTATTCAGTTTATTACATACAATAAACACACTTTTAAACGTTTTATTATTTTTATGTAACAGTATGTGTCTCACATAACACGAAAGTTTTATATTCGTAACGCAACATTTTAATTGAATGTTAATTTAATAGATTAGATTCGCGAATGATTAAGCACTATAAAATTAAGCTATATAAATTTTATAACACTTCAACTTCATTAATAGCTTTTTGGATACCTCATCTATAATTTCGCTAGTGTCTATGTTGCATTTTTGCGGAAATAAATTATGTAGCTTTTTAGATTTTAAACAACAACAATTAGCCGCAATCACTTAGTATGGGAAACTTGTATAATTTTATTACTTAAGTATTCCAAAAAGTCACTAATTTTAAAGATACTATGCAGAGATTACCGTGCAAATTAGCTTACGAAAAAACATTAAGGCTACTGGACCTATTTGTTTGTTATTTGTATTTATAAATACAGTTTGAATATAGATAACTTGCTGTGAAATAGCTGTAGAATGCAAAAAGCAGTGGTTTAACCTAATTAAATCAGGATACTTAATTGGGTACCTCAAAAATCTAGATAGGTAGGTATGTAGTAGTTATACAGGTAGCATAGTTTTCGGAATGAAAATCTATCTTCGTTCCCTAAATGATAATTATAATACTTACTAATACTATACACAGGGCCGTCTTTACCCGGGGGTTCAAGGGGTGCAGCCGCACCCGGGCGCGGGGTACTAGGGGGCGCCGAGCACTAGAAACTTAGATTTTTATTAGGTGCTTACATTTAGATTATTTGCGATTTTTAATATGCATAAATTTCAGAGTTTTGAGAAATTAATAAATGGGAAATTAAAATTATTTTGCGTTTTTTTTTCGGAACAATAGGGGCGCCGGCTAATCAATCGCACCCCGGCGCGGAATATGCTTAAGACGGCACTGACTATACATTTTATTGGAATTAATATAAGTGATCGTTGGAACTAATGCTTGTTTTGAGCCCACTATAGGAATATTTCTTCTTCGTGTAGTAAGCTTAGACCTTACTCCATAGCCTACTTTAGATCTAGGCTGTATGGTGGCAGGTAGGACCATGTTCCGGAAGTTTCTATGGTATTCGAACTTGTCTGGTAAGGTGTTACATATATTAGCTAATAAAAAACCAGGACTCATGGCTTAATGTACCTTTTGAAGCACTGAAACGCTCGAATATTTTTTGATACTGGCGTTCATACATCCTACTATCGACCGCGCCCGCAGTTGCCCAACTCGGTCGATCGCTTACGATTGATGCAAGCCGCTAGGCTATGATCGCTTCATAACTATATTTATATTTACATAAATTGTCTTTTAAAAACTTTTAATAATAAAAATTTGATGGATAAGATTTCGACAAGTAGTCAAGTCTGAGTCGGAGTGGACTCGTAAGTTAAAAAAAAACAAGAAAAGTAAAAGTATAAATTTTTCATAATATTAGCAACATTTTATTATAATTACCTCTGGTACTTACACATATTTTTATTAATCACAAACAATTTCAGAGGTTACATGTTTTTGATACAACATTTAGAAGATTTGACGAAACAATTAATACAGCCCTTTTTTGTGAAGGTTGTAGGGCTTGTTTGTAAACTTCGGTGTAATGCAACTGACCCCATCTAATCTGGAAACATAACATAAAGTGACGTTATTTCCTTTTCTTCTCTCACCTTGTCCAGCAACGCATCGATTATGTTATTTATGTCTTCAGTTTTAGTGATGACTATGGGTGATGTTGATCATTTGATATGTGGTGGCTGAATTGCGCGTGTGTTGGCTATAAGGTACTGTAAAAAAAAGAAAATATAATAAATATTTCTACGTGTCACTATAACAAACGGTTAAACGTAAACCTGTATTTGTACATAAAAGTTTAATAGACTGCAAGGTGTACCTCTGCTATGCAACTTTGTATGCAATAACTATAATAGTTATGCGCTTTGTACACGGTGCAAATATTGCCAGGCGGAATTTTCACATAATCATATCAAAGGTTTTAAATTAGTAATCATTAATATACAAACAAAAAGCTGTAATGCAAAAAAAAGTGTGGGTTGCCATATTTTATTTAACAAATATATACCCTACGTTACTCCCATTTTGGAAAAAAATTAATGACCCTTTAAGCTAATACTCTTAATAAGACTTGGCGGAGTTGTTTAAAATCCTAAATTATTTGCTTTTAAATTATTATAGTTTTGGATTACTTTGGTAAAAATGGAAGACCGCATGTAAATGGCCCAATTAACTTTTTTATATGGACCTATCCATGTAGGGAAGCTTTTTATTCCTCAGCAAAGGAAATTTGAAGTACCTACGTTAGTAATAGATTTGCAATTACGAAATACTTTTAAAAACAGACCGCAAAAGATTTGAAAGAAAATTACTGAAAAAATAATGTTAATATGAGGATAACAAACAACACCAACAACGACGACAAATTATGAGCTTACAACTTCTCTATTGAGCTTGGGGCCCTTTGTGCCATGAAATAAAAATATTGCATTGATATTGAAATTTGTAAGTAAACATTAAATGTTAGAAAAAAAAATTTATTGTACTGTACCTACTAAGAAAATAATGATCTCAATCACTATTTTCGAAGAGATCCGTGGAAAAACATATTGTAAACATTAATACTTATTATGAATGATTGAATGATATACCTAATCTATCTATACAATCTACAAAAAAATATCATTAAAATTATTAATAGCAATAATAATATTAGCAACACTAACATTAATATTATCAAATAATATACTTACATATAATTTTAACGGTCAAATTAAGTAGGTAAGAGATAAAATTTTACTAGCTGAAATGTTCGTGACCACTGTTCAATCAAAGTATTTTATGAATCGTTATTGAAATAAATGCGTAAAAAATGTACTAAACAAAAAAGTCCATAATGTGTATAGGTAATAATTACACAACAATAAGTACGTAGCGAGGTACCAAAATCAGTATTAAGCCCGGGCTTAAATCCGCCTTTCTCGGAATCAACTGATAACCATAATTATTTATCATCAGCTGTGCGTGTAGTGATGCAGACCGTAGGTCGTGTCGACAATCGTGTCACATATTTAATTCCCGCCGTAGTGTGTCGATCTTAGCGTAGTGATGTTGGTGTGCGTGTGAGACTCATATCGCAGAGCACGAACGCGAACGCAGCGCCAACGGAGTGCGAGAGAATCATATCGTGAACGCGACCGACTTGTTTCGACTTTTGATGCCGTCAGCGCATGTGTTAGTATTGTTGGTACATTGTGTGCGATTGTAAATTATACTAATTGGGCATGGCGGTCTTTTGTGTCAAAACAGTGGGTTCATCAATTACTACCCCAGTGGTCAGGTTATACAACAACCGCGCGTACAACGTGAATTAAGTAGTTGTGTTACGAGTCGTTTTAAGCTACTACGCAGGCGAAACTATCCGCTAATGCTAGATGCGTTATGCACGTTGCAGCTGTACGTGTGTGAGTGAAGTGTTCAAAATAGCTAGAAAGGGGTTCGACGCAATGATCTCTATTGTAAGTGCAGATATTGTCAAAATAAACAAAATGTGAATACGATACACCGACTAAACCGTAGATATTTTGAGGTTATCTTTAATATGGAGTATCAGGAGCGGGTTGATGAAACGACATTGTGTAATAAGAGTGCGTGTAGGTATACAATGGACGTTTTACTTTGTATAAATTAGTATTGTACGCCCTTTGACTGAACAATAATTTTGTTCAGATGCTAGCTAGGTTTGAATAACATTACCCATTAGTTGGCGGCTAACCAAAGAATCTGTAGAGGTGAAATAGTTGAGCATTTTAGTTATTTGCGGTGTTTTATGTTTTTTGGTGTAGATGCTGAAGATGAAATCACTTTGTTTGTAAAATAAGATCGTGTGGATTCGTTAATAATTGTGGTTTGCGGTTTCAAAGATTATTTTTAAGAATCGATTTTAAAGTGAGTACTTAATAATATTTTTTTTCGCACTAATTTAAAATGCAAATAGTTAACATACGATTGTTACTAACCTACTTTTGGTTTGCATGTTCAGCGAAGGTAATTACAATGAAACTAACAAGATTCGCATTGATCTGAACATTAGAATATATTTCGATTTAGTTAGCTTGTTTATATCTTACTAATAAAAATCTACCTAAATTCTACTAGGAGTGAAACAGGTAAAGAAATAGACTAGAAAATCAATAAACATTGTGTATCGATCCAGTAACACAATTTGGTATTGAAGGTTATGAGTCTAAAATAAGATAGAAGTTATTCATATAAAAATATTGGTTCAATTACTGTATAAATTACGCATACGATGGATTAAAGGAGATTTTATCATGTAGATCACTACTAAATATTTTAGTACCCACTTAAAAAAATAACAAAAGATGTTTCTGTAGACGAATGACGATACATTTTTGATTTTTCACGAGTAGATACTAAATGTAGCAATAGGCGAAAAGTTTTCCTAGGAGTTAATAAGGACGTACCGAATACGGGCGGGAAATAAGGAATAATTGTCTTTTCCGAGTAAGTTTATCATACAAGGTCAAGGTTAAAGTCTAGGCTAGAATATTAGGAACAAATAAGGAAGATTCTTAAATCATAATAATTGCTGTGTTGTATTGGACTGCCTCAGTAGAACGGCAGTGAAATTTATTTTTTTATTATTGAGCTTAACATTTTCCAAAACATGTGGGTAATTTTTCTATAGCTGCTAGTCTTATTGAAATGTATGACAAAAGAATTTCATGTTTTCATCACCTTTTTTGAAATTGTGAAATAGGTATGCGTAAATGCGTGTTGGTGATTTCAAGTATCGTGATCATCAATACGTAAACGTATTCTGTCGAAAATATTGGTGAAAAAAGAAAAAAATCTCCTATGTAGTACCTAAGTAACGTACTTTTCCAGAATGTACTTTGTGCTTTTTATATAGGTAGGTAGTGATTAATCAATACTGATTAGTAATTCATTACGCCGAGCAACCGACTAGATTGACAACTTTTTTCTACTCCTCAAAAACCTACATACATACTGCCAACAATATAAAAATAGGTTGTTCGTCAAACTTAGTTTTAGTATTATTATAGTATAATATAGTTATTATTATAATAGATATATTATTAATTAGTGTTAACATCGTGGCATTCACCAATAAATAACAATAGTTTAAGTTGACGCAAAATCTATGCTTATTCTTGACATGTGCTCCTAAGAAAGCTTTTTAGTTTTATCGCTACTGTGAATAGTACCTATACATTATATAATTATATGTATATCGTAAGTGTATACATCGTTATGAACATTTTTATTTATGAGTGAGGTAAACTTATTCCACTTGTCTGATACATTAAACAAATCATAATCTAGTTACATAGGAATGTATGATTTTACCGTTCATGCTAGATTGCTAACACCTGCACTTGATACTATAAGTTTATTATCTTTTATATCGTACGTTTTATTATTAAAATTAATAGGTTTTTCTTATCATTCAATTTACATTCATACAATATACATACATACATAAAATAACTCCCTTTGTTACTGAACTATAGCTGGTTTTCCTAAAGTTTAAATTCTAGATAAATAAATATTTTTGAGTAGGTATTCTTAAACAATGTTAGCAGGGTGGATATTTTTTTAAACGTTTTTTTAATTTTTATGTTACACTATATATAAGTAGCATACCTATAAGTTGTTTACGGACTAATAAGTACGTTTAGTAAACGGACCTTTTGACAAATTTTAAATGACATGATAATTAGAAAATAAATGTAAAATAATTAAGAAGAAAACTAGAGAAGTATTACCAAAAAGTATTGTATCAAAATAGTTATGCAACAAAGTACGTAAAACATTATGTATTCATTATTAACTCCAGGAAAGATTGAATGATAGTAAATACGACTCGTATTGAATTCGACCTTATTTGTGCTAGCGCTCTGGTTAAAATTAACTGGTTTGAAGGATAAATAAATTATTATTGTTATGTTTATCTTTGGTTGGCTACATTTTGTTTGGTATCTGAACAAAGATTAAAAGAAAAGGGTAGCTCTTTAGACTTATGTACTATAGTATATAATAATTATATAGACGTATTATAATTATGGCAGGAAATTTTATTTTATTTTTTATTGCAAAGTTCCTTATTAAAAAATATAGTTGTCAGTTTGATATAATCATTTACTTTTTTAAAAATAATCTTAAGCCAAGTAATTATACAAATATTTAGAAAAGGCAATCATCGTAAGTGCTACTGCTATCTTATCTCGGACTGATCACACACAAGTAACCACATAAGTACTATTTATTACTGAGATGCTGAGATTATCGAGCTTAAATTTAAGTGAAGGCAAGTTTCCAAACTTTCAACGGTTTTAATACTTTGATAACGTATAAATTAGAATCATGCGTCTTGTTCAGCTAAACTTCTCTGATTTCAATTAAGTTCATTTTCAACAGTGGTGTCTTAGAAGTGGTGTAATAATTATTAAACCACGTAACATGTACTATTCAGTAAGTTTTTGCATACCTATGCATTTTTCTGGTAGTTTTCTGTCCGGTTGATAATACTGTATACATAACTTTAACAATTTAGGTTTAGTATCCATGAATACACAGAACCTTTAATTGTCTTTTATTAATGACCCGTAATTTATGTCTCAGAATGTCACGTACAATCAGAATATGTCAAAGATTGCATTGTATTTTCCAGTACAACAAAGTTTTTACAATGAATAGGTACAATAGAAATGTTTATAAACGGATAGGTAGATATGGTAATTAAGTCACGAGACGATGATATTACCTATCCTCACATATGTTCATGAAATGACGCATAACCCATTCATGACAATATTTAAAAATACTTTAAGGGAGTGATTACAGGGTAAATATTTTTACCGTGATAACTATTCCTCATAAAAAAGTATATAAGGACAACTCGGTTACAAGTACTTAAACTGTTTTAAATAATGAACATGAGGAAATGTTACTCAGTCACGTTACGTTACAAACGTTAAGAACATACTATTGTGATGAAGATCGTAATTATACAATAGCACTGATTATATTATTTGCATAAAAATAAGCGCCCAGTGATGGCGCAGGCCCGACAAGTGGTGTGGCATTGCATAATAATGACATTGCATCGCCAATAAATCTATGCCATTTCAATAAATGGTGTAAGTGTAATACTAATCTATACCAATAAACAAATTGAAAAGTCTCTTAAGAAATAGGTACTTGTGGTCACTTAGCGGTTTTAGTTTCATGTGTTAATATTTAGACACTTGTATAAAATATGTATTGTCTTTTTTGTCTGTTTTTCTACTCATGTTTGAAAGTTTGTCAGAAAAACATATTAGTAAGCATGCAATAATACACCAAATAAACCGTCAATTTTAGTTGTCCTTGCAGTCCATTTTTAAGGACATAGAGCGCGTTCACTTCTATGGGAATCGGGTAGTTGCCAGGTAGCTCTTCGACCGATTTACGTAACCTTTATGATGAGATAATAATAAATGTATTCCACTCTATTGGGCTGTGACTAGTTTAGCTTTAATCTATCTTTATTCTCATCCCTTAGGTAGTCAAGTCTGGCTTTGGCGTTTACATCCATTTTAGTTAAGGCTTCATGCATTTCACGCTTTGTAACTTTAGGCGAAGCTACTAGTGGCTTTAGCCTTGTTTTCATTCAAGGTTACAACTAACGATTAAAATCCATGATCAGTCCATGGTTAGTTAAAAAATTTATAGAAAATCTGAAAAATTAGAAATGTTTTTTTTTTGACTCAAAACTCAACTTAATATTGAACCTAAAATATATTTATTATTATTTATTTAACTACTAACTACTTTCATTCGATAAAAAAAAAGCTACGTATCTGGTTGTAGAGATCCAGTGCCGGATATATATATAAATCTAAATCAAAATAGATACAATTGCGAGATGCAGCAATTAATGCGCACGATATTAATTTAACTTTCAATGAAGTTAATTAAATCCAACTAGTACAACATCATCTTAATATCATCTATCAATATAAGCAAATTAGATTCAATATTGATCTAACACCTTACGGTTCAGGAGTTAAGGAGATCATTCATATTTCAACATAAGAATGTCACGACTTATTAACTCTTTGATGAAACGGTTGACCCATGTATAGTAGTTGGTGGAAGTGAGTATCACACGTGAGCTGTCGACCCGTGGCTTATTAAAAGGCCGCATCCTTTCTCATGTTCATATTCATACTAATCGAGCGTCATTGGACTGAGAACATTATTATTAACAACACGACATCGATCGCACCACCCTCTCCTTTTCTCCCTGTTACGTCATCGTTTGCTTCCTCGCAATGGAGACGTCACGGATTCGCAGCTAACTATTACGTCATCAATTAAGACGCATGCGTATTGCTGATTAAGCTAAATTTAGACTGCCTCCAATAATTTCCTGTGCATGACTAATTTTCATAACGTAATATGCATATTCGACGAAACTTAATGGAAATGTGGTTAGCTCTAGCGTAAAAGTTACGTTTATAAAAATAGTGTACCTGTGTGTGTGATTGTGCAAGATTACAAAAAGTAAAAGTCTACAAAAATTAATATAGATATGAGGATATTTTCTAACAATTCAATCATTTCCAAATATTGTTTCCATTACTTAACTATAATTTAAAGAGCAAAATTAATAAAATACATAGGTAATACATTCGGGTAAAAGTGATCATAATTTTAATATTTATCGTGTTCCGGCTGGAGGCATGTGTGCTAGAGTACTTAATGTTACATAAATACACGAGGCGACCTATCTGCCTTCAGGGGTAGCAACGCATCTTTCGACCAACTTCGAGTGGGACAAATATTATTACTCAAAAGATTAACAGTACTAACTTCTGCAGTACTTTTAGAAACGAACTTACATGTGATATTTACAGTATCTCCTATAACTAATAAGACTTAGTAATCATTTAGTGACCCACATTTTAGTCCTGCTGGAACTGCAAGGTCGTTACTATTCTCATACCATAACATTTTTTTTTTTCGGAAAAACTTCTAGAGGTTGAATTGGGGTTACAGTGTTTTGTAAAGAAACGAGTGGAAGTGGAAGAAAGAAGTGGATTCTTATCAACAATAATATAAAAATACAATACAATTATTTTAAAATCCTACTAAAACGTAAGAGAAATAATTATTTTTATGTTGTTTTAGGTTTTTTTCCGTAGGCTCTTGTTTTTGTTTGTATAATCATATCGTAAAATTCTTAATCTTGAAGACATACTTAGATAGTATTTTAATAACAATTTCAATTACAACTTTTAAGATTTTAAAGTGATAAGATAAGTTATATATAAATAGCGGATACCAGTGACATCTTGTGGTTCATACATGACAACCCTAGTACTTAGCACAAGGATACAGTTTGATAAGGTTTTGAGGAACCCTCTTTTTTGTGTTGTACGCACCCACTAATAGATGTCGTTGTTCACCCCTCTCCTAATTCAACATGGCGTCTCGCGTAGTTGTCTGACTTCAGGGCGATGTGAGTGGTTAATTTCTTTCGAGGTTTCTGTTTGGATATTATATATTTAGTGAAGCCCTTCAGACCTATGTTATTATAAAGTGTGAGATGTCAAGAAAACTCAGGTATGGTTTTCTTTGTTTGTATTTTGTAGAGATGACGTTATCATAGGTTTGTTCGGTGTATCGATTCGTCTTGTTTTTGTGAATTATCAGAGTATAATACAGTATATTCACTACAAAATTAGTAATTATTACGCGATTCTAAAAAAGTAGTGTGTAATTTTGCGATTATTTTTAAAAGTTATAGAGTGTAACGATCTACCTATTGACATAAGAATGAAAAAGCTGCATTGATTTGACGCATAGGTATACGGCATTTTCATACGGTTTCCTAGCAACGGCTGACCTTGAAATTATCACTGGGAAGTGATACTAAGGTGGTTATGAAGAATTTATATTATTATCGATAATAGTGCATATGAAGTCTACAGAAATAAAAAAATAATGTATACTATTACTATGACCGTTGCCTTATGTTTCTCGAGCCATATTGAAACGGCTTCGTATTTTTGATCAGTAGATCTTAAGGTTGATAAATTAAATAATTTGATAAAGAATGACTTGATAAAAAAAACTATTTTACTTTAGAGTTCAGCATAAAATTCTCAAATGTGCGTTTCTCATTTAGAATGTGGCCAGCCATTAGCTAGCACGATAGTATGTTTCTCTCATATAATGTAAGATTCTAACCCAGCAGTAGGACTATTAGTAGCTTTGATAATTAAGGCGTAAAATAAATTCATTTCTTATCCATCGTTACAAATTTAAAGAACATGCACGTCTCGATTTGGATGACGTAATAAGGATTAAAAAGAGTAGGTACTAAAGGAGATTACATTAAATTTGCTCATGGACGCAACATTAATCATTCCGTGTATATCTTATCTCGTGTACACAACGTAACTGATAACAGCTCGTGATGAATGAAATGATTAGGCCACAATTAGAAGGATATAATTCCTAATTGACCATAGTAAACATTCAGAAAGTTGTAATATTAAGTATCTTCGAGCAAAAATTGAGAAAGTACTAATGAAGGCAATCTTTCTGTGTGTTTTTTTAGTCTGACATCATTAGATCAATAAGTAAGAGTCATTCAGCTAAGTGAGAATTAATGCGGGCTTCAGATTTTAGGTCTCCATTACATATTTGTACATATTTGCTGCACTAAAATGATGATATGTAATATTATTTTTCTTTGCTTACAGGTGCTACCGGTTCCCTTTATGGATTATGGTTCTTAGCAAAAATATAAACTTTCGCTAAATTTTTATTTAAAAATGGATCCTATATTGGAAAATGAGACTGCTACCTCAGAATCACCAACGAAGCATGGTAAATCGAAACAGAAGCATAAAAAGAAAAAACATCAATCGGCTTTACAGCCAGATAGTCAAACTGTCGTCGGTGAACGAAAAAGATTTGTCGTAACAACATTATCTACATCAGAGGAAAAAGATATTCCACTGAATCGTCCAAGTCAAAGCAATGTCCACACTATACATTTTGGTACTCATGGAGCTGAATCACAAAGACCTCATGTAAGATCAATCTTTAAAGATAAACCTGCTGAAACTAGATCTTCGAGTGTTGAAAGAGAACCGTCAAATAAGACGGGGTATGAAACTTTTCATGGAACTTCTTCTAGTCCACGTAGTTCAATTTTTGATATTTTCCGTATACGAAGAAAGAGTGATTCCAAAAAACATCAGTCGATAATACAAAATGTGAAAGGCGCTTTAGGGTCAACCTCAAAATCTGCTGAAGCACCAGAACCCTCGAAAGAAGAACCAAATGTCGCAGAATCTAAGGAGTCCGATAAGAAATATTATTATACAGTGACTGGAGTTTCATCTCGTAAATCCAGTCCTATAACTAGAGTTATGGACATATTTAGAAGTAAACCACACCAAGAATCTAACCAAAGTTCAACTGAAACAACAAAAAAGAAAAATGCAAAAATACCTCGCCGCTCGTCAATAGGTACTACATCGCCAACGTATCATAAAAATTCATACGCATCCCTTGACCCTTCACAAGCTAAACAGCTATTTAGAGAAATTCGAGGCCTACCGAAATATGATCCTTATTTATCAATAGTACAAATATCTTTGGGCGGCAGAGACAAGACGAGGCTACTGTTAAACTTTTTTAAATACCATAAATGTTATGAAATTTTACCTAAATCAGCCAAAGTTATAATATTTGATACCCAGTTTTTGGTACGAAAGACCTTTCCGACCTTAGTATCTCATGGGATCAGATCAGCACCGCTTTGGGATGCTAATAAAAAATTACTCGTCGGAATGATAACTGTAACAGATTTTATAAGAATCCTTCTTTATATGGAGCAAGAAAATTTATCAATGGACGACTTAGAAAAACACACACTTCATAATTGGAAGAAAATATTACGACCTAGTCGTAAACCGTTATGTAGCGTGGGCCCAGATCAATCTCTGCACGAGGCTATAAATTTACTCAATAAAAATCGTGTTCATCGTCTACTTTTGATTGATCCACTTTCCGGCGATGTACTTTATATCTTATCTCACAAAAGGATATTAAGATTTCTCTTCGTCTATCTTAACGAATTTCCAGAGTTAACGTTTTTCCACAAGACTTTAACTGATCTAAAGATTGGCACATATGATGACATTATGTCTGTAACGGACAATACTAGTATTAAAGAAGCATTTCAAATAATGCTAGAAAAGGATGTATCAGCTTTGCCAGTTCTAGACGAAAATGGAACTCTTATTGATGTGTATGCAAAGTACGAAGTTTTGAATTTAGTAAGTGAGAAATTATATTATAATTTGTCGGTAACTATAGGAGAAGTAAGAAATAAAAAGAAAGACTGGGAAGAAAAATTACAAAAGTGTCGTTCGAGTATTACATTATACGAGGCCTTAGAAGTAATAGTAAGAACTGAAAGTCATCGATTATTGTTAGTAAATAAGGAAGATAAACTCATAGGAATCGTTTCACTCTCTGATATTTTGGTATACCTGAATAGAATAATTCCTTCTGAAAAGAAAGTTTCATCCCTTCAAGAACTTTTTAAGCCCTTAGAAGTGAACAAAGTACCGGAAGCAGTGAGAGAGAGTGAGAATGAGGTGATATCAATTGAAGTACCGAGCTTGCCAGCCAAAGTACCTGAGGGCGATGCTAGTGCTGAATGCACTGATGCTGAACCTGTATTAAGTAATGTTGATTCTCAAGAAGCAACGACTAATGACTCTAAAGTAGATAATGCAACCGATACTAGTCCAAAAACTGATTAGGATTTTCGATACACATAGCTTATATTCGAGGTCACAGTATTGTACTTACGTATGTCGAGATCTTAGTCAGATTTAGATATTTATGGCGAATGATAATTAGGTAGTTCATTGTTATTCCAAAGATAAGGTGAAATATTAAAGCGCTGATTTAATGTATTGTTAATCTCATAGTATGCTTGATGCTTAACAGTAATGTTAGTTATCATTAATAGTTCATCAATTATCACGTGATTGCCTTAATTTATTATTTAACATATATATTGCAGAAAAATAAATAAAATATTTTAGAGTTTTTGACCTTTATTGACAGTACCTAGTAATTTTAATGCTGCTATTATAATCTTATGTAGTTGTTATGTGTGTAAAACTTTTACAATAAGTACTAACGACTATTATAAATATTATATTATGCTTGCCTGCTTTATGTCAGGAGGTAAAAACATTATACTTACTAAAATTATTTTTTAATTATTTTGCACTGGTGTTAGCATTATCAATGCAACATAAATTATGTAGTATTATACTGATTTATTTATATTACACTTATTTATTTCTTTTATCTGCATGTTTAATAATAATGGAGTTAATGAGATATGAAGCTCCGCTTCAGGAGTCAAATATTAAATACCTACGAGTACGTAATTATACGTAATTTGTCAAAAAATACTAACTATTTGCAATTAGGTAATACGTATAACTGTAAACAATGTGTAGTTAACAATCACGTTGAAATTTTAAAAATGATACATATTGGGTGTCCGTCAGATATACTTAGATGCACGCGGTGGATTCGTGTTATTGTGACCCTGGTTATAGAAAGTTTTGCAACAATTTGCTGCTGATTACATTATAGAATATTATGTGTTGATGTCTCCAAGTTGCTTACATTTAGAGAGGTGGAATAGCATAATTATGAAAAACCTGTTGCCTCCAAACAAATTTACAAGGACGGCTGCTTTAAAAAATAAAAGGCAATTTTTTTTATCGCTACTACAATCAAAATAGGATTCTCATTTTTTCCAGTATTGTGAATTTTTCGACTGTTGCCTTCGGAGTAGAAATTTTAATTCGGTAGCTGAAAAGTTGGTAATGCTCATTTCTAATGTTACAAAGGATATTAGTTAAAAATATTAAAGCTATTCATGAAATACATACGAGTAGTAACAATAAAAATTGAAGCTAGCACGAATTACCAAAGTCTAACACAGGGGAAAGGATCTTTATGTTGCAGCGTTAATGAATTGGATATAAATAAACTACCGGTTTTAAAATTGTAGGTAGGTATATATAATATTGTATAGTAGAAGTGCATACAGTGGCAAGAGCGCAGCTTGAAGAGACGCGACAACCGGTCGGGTAGAGGAACCCGGAACAAACCACTCTGTTCAAGGTTGCTCTGTTTCTCGAGCTGCTAAAATATACATTTATCTCAAACTCATACCTTATATACCTCAACCTTCAAGAACTTGCATTATTTATGCATGAAAAAACAATTTTTGCATGCACAATATTATGTAGAAAGAGAGTATGTAGGATTTCAAACGCTTTGACTATTTATTGATATCTAATAGCATTCTTTGGTGAACAAGAATTTAAAATTAGCCATTTTCGGAGTCATTATGGCGACTGGCTTGGCTGGACTAAGCCGTCTTAATTTAAAAACAGAAAACGCTTTGAAAGTCAAAAGTAAGTTAGGTAAACCAATCCAGCTTTAACACTTTTTTGTTATTATGTCACAGTGTGATTTTGGGGTATGACTCGATAGGAATAGTTCATTTAAAAAAGCTCAGAAGTTATGATTTAATGTTTAATCCAGCTGAAACTTGGTCTCAATAATGAATAGTAAATAATGACTCAATCACTAAACTTTGAATACCTACTGCCCGAAGCACGATCACCGAAAAATGAAACTGTATGAAAAAGTATTGAATTTGAATTTCGTATAAAAACTAGAGAATTTCCATTAACCTAACCTACTTATAAAGTCAAATTTTATTTTTTTCTTATTTTTCAACCAAATGGTCTCAAACGTTAAATGTATAATGATAAGGATGACGAAATAATCTAGCGCTAGGTATTAAAAATAAAATGCAAATTAAATTTGAACGTTCAAGAAAAAATTGCCTTAGCTATGCATTGTTGCAAAAAATAAGAGTTTGGGGTATCATGACAGTAACAGATTCTATTCGAATTTACATACGAAAACGAACCAGTAGCGGCCCACTCGTGAGAAACCGGTAAGTCACTTGGCACTGGATAAATAAATATGGAAGCTTGTCTCTCGATTGTGAGACAAATCTGCCTACACAACGACGCTGTTCAAACACCGTTGCCGCGTTGCCGAGCCGCGGCGCTGCTAGCGAACAGGTTGACAGTACAAATAAAAATTACACCAACGAAAGGGGCAGTGGATTTTATTTGTTTAGCTTTACCTATATTCTGTTAAGTAAGGTACTGTCTTAAACTTTTTGTACTATTTACTACTTATTATAACATTACCATGTGCTATTATTATTATACAATTAATCAATGGTATAGAAAAATATGACATAATTTGAATGATATTAAGGAATAAGTTATACATAGTCAAGTTATATATTACCTATCACTTGCTACTTGGACGGTCTGCTAATATCTCTTATCTTCACTAGAGTATATAAATATTCAGTATTCAGGAGGCATTTAACGTCAAATTTATTAAAGCTTAGTTGCAAATACTTGAATAACAAAATTTACATATTAATCATTCATACAGAGGTCATTTAATATGGGTTTCAGATTCCATATTCATTATGAGTAATGTAATACGCATATTTCTAAGATTACCTATAGGTAATAAGACTAAGTTCTGACGAAAAGCTCATAGATAAATACAACCTTGATTTTTGATTTGGTGTGGCAATTTCACATTGTCTTAAAAATAACTATACATTAAGTGTTTTCCAATTACACTATTCAAATGCCTGATTTCTGTTATATTTGAACCCGGGACCTGGCCAACGAGCAGAACCAACTAAGGTGTGGAGTCGTCACCATTAGAAACTACCACGGCATGTTTAACGCCGGAGGCGAAGTTTCATAACATGGTCATCTGCGGTAGGTACAGTACAGAGCCTAACCATTTAACGTGGAAAGTTATTGTTAGATTGTATATAGGCGTTAAGTCTTGACACTTGAGATCTTCAATCGAGTCCGTTTATTGTGTTCTCAAATGAATGAACACTCCAATATTGTTCTATTGGAGTACTACTTAGGCTTTAGATCCTAGAAACCTAACATGGGAGTAAATACCCCTGGGGATAAATTTGCTGTTTAACGGAGTAACAAAGAAGAAAGAACCTAATTATTAGGATCGTTAAATAATAAAGTAAAATCAGTTTATCTTATAGGTCACAGAGTTAACAATATTAAAAAAGGTTAGGAACCACTGCTTTATATTAATTGCTTCATTGAAATTAGAATTTCATGGCAAAAGGATTGTTCGGTGGAAAAGAATGTTTGAAACTCTTTGTGCTTTAGTCACGTGTATATAAGTTTTTGTACTACATCTTGGTTGCATGGTCCAATTTTGTCCACTCACATGTCATGTAGGTATCAATGATACACTTATGCACGTAATTTTTTTTAATCTACCCCCGTTTCGTAAAGGTACTATAATATGGAAGAGAAGACAAGAAAGAAAGAAACTCCCCCGCACATCTTTTCTGCTTATGACAAACCTCTAATAAGACTGTAGTCGATTTCTGAAATCTTGATAGTGTTAGTTGTTGTTAATTTGTTGTTAAGGGGGCTATGGAAGTTAGGACTGTTAGTTTAGGTCAGTTCTGTCAGTAAATATTGGTGGTACAGAGTTGGTAATTAGTTACATAAAAAACGCTTAAGTGCAAAGTTGCGAAAATGTTTGCATTTGCCCTGGACAAAACATATTTTTTATATGTGGACCTTTTTTAAACTACAAAGATACGCTTGCTGTTTTATTCGCAGGACGTACTTAATAGTTATAACTATTTCCTTAATTGATTTACTACCAAAAATAAAAGTATTACCACGGTAATTTAAACTTCATTGAATTTTAAATAAGAACAGACCTTATTTTACAGACCATATTTTACGGTATCTTATACCTACAACGAAGTATTTTGTTGATTCATATTTCTAAGCTTGTTAAACATAGTTAACTGTGTAATTACATTTTGAAAGTCAACGCTCATTATGATGGTAGATTGTTTAAAAGGTTGTATTCTGGAAAACAAAAAATAAGAATGACTTTCAAGTAAATTATAAGTATTTTATATTTTAAACATCTCTGCATTCTTTAAAACCTTAATCAGTCGATAGTTTTACTGATATGACTTACATGAAATGATGCAAACAAGCCTTTCCTAGCCCTGATTAGAGATCTATAGAATGGTTCCCTATATATTCGACAAAACTGTGCCAATATTGTTAGTTATATATTTTTTTAAAATTGAGAGATTGAGGCAACCCTATCGAGTTATTTCACAATATGGCACCAGAGAGAGCCACAAGATTTTACGAGTCATTGAAGACACAATTTGTAACCATTGCCAAAGAGAATGGATTGATTACTTTTTAAGTTCTATGATTATGTTGCTTGTAACCTAAATGCCTTAAGGCTAGGACACCAAGTTTGTTTGGATCATCAGGTTTTTCAAGCCACGCCATAAGTCAACAAAGAACGACGCTTGTCAGTTAAGAATGATTATAATAAAAAAATAATATTTGAAATACTTAAAGACGACGTTTACTTTGTATTCTCAAGGAAAAATCCGGCGATGATTAATTAAGCTTTTGTTTGGCTTGTTTATTGAATTTGAATATAATTTATTAATTCAGATATTTGTGGTGGAAATGATAGCTTAGTTATTTAATATTGCGTTGGGTATGGCATTTGAAGGAATTTAAATATACACAGATAATTCAAGTACACAGTAGTGTAATAATATGAACAATTACACCCCTTTGACGTAATAGTTAAAGATCTTATAGTAGACCTGTATACACAGAAGCAAGAAGGCGCTAAAAAGGTTGTTGTTTTCCATTTAGCATTATTTTGTATCACGCTACTACTATTATTAATAATGTTTAACAAAAAAATCTTTCTTGCAATTGTTTGAAGATAATGGGTTATGCTCCAAACGCTAATTTATCCATGAAGGGGGATGGAAAACGGAAAATTATAGATAGGTTTCTCTGTAAATATCATGATTTCATAGTTCCAACTTTTAATAATATACAACAACATTACAAATTTTAATAATATACAACAAGCTGAAAACATGACGAATCGTATACGTTACGTTACGTTAGTATATTTATGATAAATGATGTTAGAAAATTTATCGGAACATTACCGTAAAGCCTAAGTCAGGTTGGCGTGTTACGCGAGCGAGAGTATTTTGTAATCCTATGTAGTGAAGCTGATGTCACAGTGATTCGATTGGGAGGCAGTCGATGACCTCCTGACCGCGCTGCTATAAACGTTCCTATCTGCAGATGGACAGTGACTGATTTGTTAATTCGGTGGAACGCATACGTACACAGTGTAGTTACAAGTGTTAAGTAACTCACCGAGTCGATGACCGAAAATTTTTACGTATGAGGAAAAAGTGTCATTTAAATCTATTTGCAGAGAATAAAGGAAAAGTTTACCTACTTTTTAAGCAATGTAGCAATATTTTAAGAGACAGCTGTTAACACAGACTGTAAAGAATTTATCAAAAATTAGATTTTGTGATTTGTCATACATAAAGTATGGAGTTGAGAAAGCGTTGTTAGGCAGAGATTGGTTTATTAAGACGGGCCTTAGTGAAGTTTGAATAGCCTAAGGCGGCGTGTATAGCACAAGTGCTGTTGAGTGCGTGTTATTTTTCTCATTAACGACATTAGCACACACACGGTTTTGTTAGATAGCTATATTTTATAGGGTATTGAGGAAGTAAAAACTCAATTTGAAGATAGTGAGCACCTAGTTGCATAACGTAATTTTGTTTAACAACAAAGTGAAACCTCTTCGCCGATGATATAATACGTAGCATGCACTCAGCACTTAACTAGCGGCAAGTTTGTTTTTCCTGTCCTTTTTCGTATTCATGTTGTATGATTAGAATGTATGAGTCATATATAGCTATGTAAATGTTTGTATTATAATGCGTAATTTCAGTTCACACTATGATATACGGGATCTTTGAATAAACTGTTTAACTTTCACTTTAAGGACGTACCTACAGAATTTTAAAATGAACATAAAATTTTAATTTTATTCGATTGCTCCAGGAGGAGGGTAATTTTTTTTCGAGAGTTTGTATGTATGTTCATTTCTTTGACGTGCTCTACAATGCAAATGGCTTGACCCATTTCAACATGTAAGGTGTCATTAAATTCATCTTTCTTGCTCGTAGTACAACATAATTAGTATTAGTAGTATTACCTTTATGTAAAGTCCGCCTGGGTAGCGTCTACTAACTTAACTCCTAGCATTAACAGAGACTTGACTAACAATCCCTACAACCGTCCTATTCAGGATTTTTCACTGATGTTCATGAGCGGCAAGGGGTGGTGATACTTGCAAACTCGTTTGCTATTTTGTTTACATAAAAAAACTTTTTATGCTTTACTGAGTTTATCAATTGATTAGTAACCTAATGTAATGAAGCAACAATGTCTTTCACAAGTCATATAAGCATTTTTATGACTATTACGGTATTCTAAATCGTTATTATGACAATAATAGGATATTTATGCCTGCATTGAAGTCCATTAGTTATAGAAGTAACATATTTCTCATGTGATCGTAAGAGATGAATGCGTCATGTATGTATGTCTATAATATAATGAATGACCTAGTGTTGACGAGTCAGTTTTAATCATTTTAAAGGCATGGACAACATGTGACAAATATTTGTGTTATGTGTCTCGCAATAATTAAAATTTATTTCTACCAGTTAGTCGTGATTATTTTGATCCAAATTAGACATGCTAATATTTTTATTTATTGCATCCGGTCAAAGTTGTAATATTAGCATCTTAAAGTATTATTGTGAAATAAATGATCCATTTCCTAAATGAAGCAGAGACTTGTCAAGGTTTCATTATGTTTATGATTATTGAAAATTTTTGAATATTTTTTTCTTGTACCTATTGCAGTCCAGTTTTGTACATCCTTTCAAAATTGCAGATCTAACCCATCTAAGAGTACGATATCAGTCAGCTCATTTATAAAACTGAAACTTAATAAAGCCTTATCTTAGAGTAAAATTTTCCATAATGGAAAATCACTGTCAACACTGAGAGTCGGTACCTACTTTTTATAAGCTGTTGTCTTACCGGTTAATAGCTTTGCAGTGTTTAATTACCAGTACTAAGCAGTTCCCTGCATCATGAAAAATGACTAAGAATAAAAATAAATGAATTTCACATATTGAAAGTACGAGTTAATTAATTCAACTACTTAATTCGGTTAGTCGCAGACACAATCCATCTCATAACTATTATTTTTGTACTGATTTGCAAGTGACCTTCGCAAACCATCTGTGTCTAGGAAATAGACCAATAAGAATTTGTCAACGCATGATACGGTGCTTATCTAAGATCATATTTAATGTTACCGTTGTTTTATGCAAAGAGTCCAAGCTGTATTCTGCCCACGCTGATGTCCACTTGTTTAATTACATAAGGCGCGTCATGTGACCTTTATTTATATGTAGATAAAGCTCAATACATTTTAAATTGTGTATTTTTAAGTACATAAGTAAATTATCGTCTGAATTACAAACGTTTTTGAATATTTTGGGTCGCTTACGTACCTACTTTGCGCACACTTTGCATAATAACACGAAAGCATTACAGGTTTTTAGTTTAAAATATATCTATACCAATGTTATTTAGCTCAAAGAAGTTTTACACCGAATTGGTCAATAAGCTTATGAGTGACCGTACTTTACCTAGGCCTAGAGCTTGCTGTAATGGAATGTCTTATAAAGCAATGAAAGAATGACTTTCCGAAATATACTAAATAGTTTACGGTTAATAGGTAGGTACCTCAGAAGTACTTCTAAGGAATATGAGTAAGTTGCAGTAAGTATCATACTAGGTATTCATATGGAATAGCAAGACGTAAATAACATAGTATACATCGATAGTAGCCTCAGTGGTAATTCAGGTGATTCACTTATACTAAAGAGTTCTCACATAAATTTAATGTGCAGTAAGTATGCTAGACACTTAGACGGCTCAGAATACACAGGTGGGTTAGCGGAACAAAGAAAATACGGCTGAATATGCATTAGTTCCCTGTGTTCATCTTATTAATATTGTAAATCAGAGTAGAAGAGGAAATATAAGACCAATAAACATACTCATAAACAAGCATTACGCTACTTTGTGAGCATAGACTTAAGCTAGCCTTAAGCTAGTCTTAAGTGAATAATAAATTGAAGGTTAGCAATATGCAGAAATGTTGTCACCCAAAAATGATAAAGTGTATTTGCTTAAACTCTAATGAAAGTCACGTGAGTAGATGTAATTATGTGCCTTTTGTTGAAGGTTATACTGATGCTCGTGGCAACTTTTTACGATCATAATATCAATTAATGGGGAAATGTTTTTAAGGCTTCGGTCTGTGCTGGGGAGTCAATAAAAAATTGGCTTATTTTTGCATTTTCATTTTGCAATACACATATAAGGTTTGCTCATTAATACTACAATAGTGTATGGGCTAGGGTGACCAATTACCATCACATGACTAACTTTTGGATAGCCTGTTGTCGTCAACTCCAAGGCACGGGTTTCTATAACTATGGAGCTAGTGTTTTAGTTACCCGATTACTACAATGAAAAAATGTTGTACATAGACTAAGCTTGCTTATCGCAATTATCTACTAAAATTAAGATATTATCTATGTCGTGCGTTACTGTTAATGCTATCCATTTGTCATTAGAGAATTTTAATATAGGCACCTACTATTGTTAATTCATTTTATTGGAACACCCACAGAGTCTTTGAGATTATTCTTTTTTGCTTGGATTATTAACTTAACGTTGAATTGTTAGTGTTCAATAACCTGCAAGTACTCACATATCGCCAATGTAGGTAAAAAATATTGACTGTTATTGACTGGCGATTAAATAAAAACCCCGATGTGGATTACTTCCGCGGAGACTGAATGTGTTTTGACTCTCAACGAGGCTTTTTATAAACGTACCTACATTCTTGGTGATACTGCCAGCTTTTCGACGAAACCAAGTTTGTTTTTATATTTTTAGACACTGTTTTTGTCATTAAGTTATGGTCATTCTACCGATCAGTTCCTGAGATCTTATCCTTTGATAAGTAGATACTTAATAGTAAGTAATGTGTTTAAGAAAAACTATGATATGTAGAGAATAATAAAATTGTAAGCTAGTAGCTCTTGGTCATCTGAATTAATTAATTAACTGTCGATCTTTGAGTTAATCGATTCATTACTTCACTTCACGACAGCTCTCTCCTATTAATTAAGAAGATAAATCGATTAAATATTTCGTTAGGCCTAAGCAATTATGTTGTCTAAAAGCTTGAATCGTGGCGTGAAGACCTCTAACGACAATAAAAACAAGTGGCGATTTAGCGTTTCTCCTAACGCACGATAGCGCTTGAAATTTTTCCACAAGTGATCATCCATATAACTAGCGACAGCGCTTTTTCACTTATCTGAGTCGATAATACACGATTAATACAAGTCATTATAAGAGTCTCGAGTTATTATAATAGCAAAATTATACGTTATTCATTGTTAAAAAAAGGAAATAAATAATTATAAAACGATACCGTTTTGCCAATGTGCTACACTTGGTAACTAGTTTGACTTCTTATGTTGTCCGAGAAGCGTGAAATATACTACTATAAAATATAATTGTGTGTGTGTTTTAAACTAAAACTTATAAAAATGCGGCAGAAAGATATAAGAATTTGAATTAGAGTTTAATGTAGTAGGTAACTTAGGCAATTATCTGTAAGAGAATCGTAAACAAAACATTCTATAAATTGCTACTATAATTTGATATTGTAACTGCAATAAAAAAAAAAAAACAAAATAAGCTACATTAAAAATGGAAAAAAAATATTGTCAATTAGTAAATATACGTAAGCGAAGCAATAGGATTCATGCTGTATCGTACTTATAATATAGGCGATGATCTAAAAGATTGCGGTCGGGCCCGTCGGCTTCAGTGGCGTCGCTCAAGGAGGACCGGACCATTGCGGAGCCGGAACCTACCGCGTGCTATCGCTCACCTCACACCGACTGCGGACTGCGGCTCAGACACATACTCACAATGCATTTACCTGCACTCAAATACTTTTAAACTTACTTTACTAATATAGACTATCACGGGCTTTATGTTCGCTCGTAGACGATCAAGCGGCATGTCTTTCACGGCAATGTTTGCCTTGTTTGATATGTAAGTTAGTCATGCTGTCTGACCGTTCAGGGGTACCTAACTTATACGAGTATCTACACTCATATAGTACAAACTTATTGTATAAACAAATTTTAAGGAAGAGCGAGAAAACTTAGTATCTATAGACAATTTTAAACGGATGTGCGCACAATGTAAACAAAGTAGATTTCATAAGTAAATGCTGGTAGCGCTACGGTGCGTGGGATTCCCTGTAACGTGGCTTACGTGGCTATTATGAACAACAGAAATACATTCCTTGTACCCCTTCAAAACTATAACAATTTCAATAAAAAAATTGTCGAGATACTTCAAGGGACCAGCCAAACTATTAGTTATTGAAACGCCGCCATCCCAAAAGTTATCCGATATGATTAGCATTTACTAAAAAGTATATGGAAATTAAAGCTCAGGAGTACCTAAAGTGGAAAACTGATGGATTAATCAAATATAGTTTGAGACAAAATATTTGGCAGAACAAAGTCTGCCCGGTCATCTTGTAGTGTGTATTATAATATTACAATAAAGAACAATAAAGTTAAGAAACTTATATGCTGCCTGAGTGAAATAGCCTTAATTTAGTTGTTTTTTTCAAAAATATGTACCTAGTACCTTAGTAATCAGCCACAAACATATTGGATGAATAAATTATATTTAATCAGTAAACCTGTTGAAACTTAAATATTTGTAATACTGTCTCAAGTGAGTATTGCAGATAATCTCCTTTATTTAACATCTTAAGTAAACTCTACTGCACTAGCTGATAATAAAAGATTCTGTTAGATTTTCACCAAAGCGGAATTAGTGTACCTACGTATAGCCTAAAAATAGCGTGAAATTTGGCAATAACAACAAAAGAAACGTTGCATTATCATAGATTACTTGTATGTTGATATATCGATATTTAGTGATGTAACTTCGCATAATTATATTACGGACATGGTGATAAAGAGAACTAGTTTTCTGTAAGTGGGTACGCTGTTTCCTCCATTCCATCTCACAAAAAACAGTGTCATTAATAGTAATAAGGTTTATTTTGCTACGGCATTACAGTAGGAATACGATCAATTTCCTTGAATTATTTTGTACGAATTGAATAATACGATAAAAACTTTTTATGGCGACACGTAGCACAGAATAAGTACCTATTATTCTCTGTCGTTTCGGTATTTTTCCCGGTCGCTTTACAAGTGGTCCAATTCAGGTGCACTTAACCTGTTTCTGTATTATGATCAATGGAAATAAATTAAATTGTGAGCTCAGGAATGGGTGAGTGAGTAGGTACTGAGTATGTAAGTTGAAAGGCTTTGGTCGATTGTGTATATTTCCTTGTATCATTACGGCAAGTATAGTTCGCTTTCACTATCGCCCATCAAGTGACGATGCGACAGCATAATTAAGCGCGTCGAACATAATCACGTACGTGAAGTCGCGTGCACTCGCCACAACATGGACACAAAAAGAACGGTCGTGACCCCGCCGGTCTGCCGGATATAACGAAAGTGCCCATCACCGACCGCCCGCGGCTAGCTTCGTAATGCAATTTTGAATTATGTGACAGTTAATTTATCTAATTGACGAAACATCTACATCTGTGTTACACGAGAGGCGCAGAAAATCATAATCGCACTAATGACGACACCGTACGCGTCAACTGTTGCATCAGCAAATCACGTTTTGTTTGTTTTCTCGTGTTTCGTTTGTATGCAGTTTTATTTGAGGTCAGAACATATTTATAGATCAGGAATATTTACCAAACATCACAACTTATAATATTAAACGTTTCATTGCCAAACTTAATTAGGTCTAATTTATCTAAATTCTAAGGTTATGTGCTTATTAGAAATTGAGTGGGCTTAAGAAAAAAAAAACATATTTTACATGAGGTTTCCTAAGGGGTACCCACTTGTATATGTATAATTATATGAATATTGATAATTGGCACTTGATTAGTGTTCTTGAAGATAGCCTCGTTTCTCTGAATACTTAGCATTAGGTATTTTCCATGTCATCGTTCTCCGAAACTACAATAAATATTTTCAGACACGTAAAAAAAAACTAATTTATAGGTGTTTATTTAGAATTAGAATTTATGACCCCTAAATTGATTAACTCGGAACCTACCTACTAGGTAAGGTATTACCGCTATAAATGTATATATTTATAAGTAAATCAATTAAAATTACATAATTTAGTCATTTTAGCTATCTTTGATCAACCAATTTGTTAAACCGCGGCATAACCGCTATAAATAAACGAATTTAACTCGAGTTATTGTGTTTAAATTTACATTATGAATAATGTTAATGCTGATAAACGACGAGTGTATAAGACAAGATGTGGATGGATTAAACTCGGCTATGCCAAATTAGAACAACTTTCACTCTAGTGATCAATATGATTTCAAACAATGCTATATGATCTCAACCTATTATCACTGTGTAAGAAATTATTTTACGCACTCTATCAATGGAGATATTTAAGCAAACGTGAAAGTTATCCAGGATGACATGTCATTCCAGATTACAACAGAATTTTAATTAATATAGATAGATAGGTAATAGAATTCCAATTCCTAATGAATGGAATTATTAGAGGTACGACGTACATGACCTGACGATCCCATTCTTTAACGATCGAGAAGGTAACCCGTAGTATAATTTTTGATAGCCCTGACGAAATTCTGCGATTTAATTGGTGTCGGCTTTTCTTTTCATATCAATGATTAAATATCCCAATTAGTTCCCATATTTATGTACCTATCACAAAATACTCAGTTTCATCATAGAAAAAATGCTACTTTAAAATAGGAGAATTTTTGACAACTATCACTAACTGTAAATAAATACAATACCAAAAACAGCATATCTTAAATACTGATTTATTTATACTATAAAATGAAATATCGCTACATCTAGAAGTGTTTCCTAATTGTGAACCTAAACTGCTTTCGTCCTGTATCAGTGGTGCATCGAGTTGCACTAGTATGGAGGCTCAGTGGGCGAGGTTAAGCGATTGCTTAGATCCGCGTTCACCTTTCATTGTGTAACCGCAGCGAGCGGGAGGGGCGCCGTGGGAACCGCCGAAAGCTCGCGCAGCTTCCGCCGCTACGACCGAATTAACCTAACGATGCATCTCGCACCGTCCGCCTAGGCGTCGTATCACACCGCACCGCATCACGCCGCATCACATCATGCCGCATCACATCATGCCGCACCACAACATGTCTTATCACGCAGCGGTACATCACGCCTCATCACCTAGTGAACACGCAACGCTCATACGTATTTGATCTACTCATTATACAAATAATCGTTTTAAGTATTCGAGTAGTTAGATGATTACCTACTCCTAGTTTAAAGTGGCTGCTAATTTTGCAGCTATTTTTGTCCTATTTCCTAAGCGTTGATCTCACTTCTATACTATAATA
>LGAG01000351.1:158156-187110 GCA_001278395.1 Lerema accius | reverse complement strand
CCAACCTCGCAACTGCAAAATAGCCGTATTTTGTTAACAAAACGGTATTAACTGAAGTTGTATCTCCATTTGCGCAAAGATGTAATATTAAGATACTGGTCGGTGTCCTTATTTCTGCATCTCATTCTATGTAAACAGATACCGCGATAAAGTACTTACTTACTACCTATAGTCATGTTGTTCGACATCAGTAACAACAGTTTTATCGTTTCGAAAATTCGAAGTAATTGTTGCATGTTGATAAGTGCGTTGTGAAACTGGCCAGACAAAAGTAAACACGAAAACATGCCAGTGGACCAAACGTAGACAAACAACGCGTATCTGGGTGTCTCAACGCGGTATCAATGTGTGAGATGGACGGTAATGACGCAACTTTCACTTACCTATATGTAAAATAAATCGCCAGGCGCCGGTTACACGCGGAAATGAAGATTGATGACTTGCTTGAAAAAACTTTATGATGCTATAACTAACCGTACAAGTGCAATCATTACGACAAAATATCTATGGGAAGTAAGCTTATGAAAACATTAATGCGATTCATTTAATTAGCGTTATGTTCGTACCATACTGTACAGTCTCCGAAATCAAGGATTTAAAGACAATAATATATTAGGAAACGCATGACATGATTATAATTATTAATCGATACTGATGACGTCATGTCTCCAAGCCTAATAACTTAATCACAATATTTTAATTAATACACGCATATTACGCTTGAACCAGTCAAAACTAAGATTAACTTCAATTTAGTTCTTTACACATAAGAGTTTACTCTGTATTTACTGATAGTGAATCTTATTATGTCAGATGTAATGTAAAACATCGATTCGAACTAATCAATGTTTATTAACTAAGCTGGTAACAGTTTGGCGAAGAAGTTTTTAGATTATTATGTTGTCATGTATGCAAACGTAGCTCATTTATATTTACATCGGAAATGTCTAACTTCTAGACTTTTTATAATTTAAGCCTCTATTGTAACTATACGGATACGGCCGTCTTGAAATTTTACACGTGTGTGATATCGATCAAGGAAACGATGCGTTTATTAATTTAGATGACATCATTTTTCTACGTACTGCTCAAATATTGCGTGTTTTTAATTTTGCCACAATACATTACCGGAACTGAGTAGGAATCTGTTGAATGACACTTCGGATAAGTCTTAAGATAAATACGGTACTTGAATGTCATTTGAAGTGCTAGAGTAAATCTACTATAGATAAGTTGAATAAATAGTATGCAGAGCTCAGTGGAGCAGCGTGGTGGAGAATGCTCTAGGCCTGTAGGAATGCTCCTAAATTTTTCAATATGGTTACCCCTGTGACGTATGAGGAAGACTGATTTTATTTCATCTTTAAATTTTATCAACAAACAATGCGAGTAATTTTATTTTTATTTTATAATCCTACTAATTCTTTCCTTTACTACCCCCGTAAAATAGGTAATTATCCTTAGAAGGGTCATTGACCCAGGTTAAATTTCCAATGCTCTAGGTCTTCTGTTATAAGGAGAGACCCGTGTGTAGGCAATTAATTGGTTGAGGCCATGTTATTTGGCGCTGATTACTGAGAATGTTTGGAGTATATTCTTTGAAGCATGGTAAAGCTTATCTTTTCCATATTTAACTTTATCGATAATGTTTGTACTAGGAGCATAACTCAGTTAGCAATACAAACCGCCCGTTCTAGGAGCTCTTCTGCGCTAGAAATAGACCACGATACCCTAAATTAGAAAACTTCGCCAATCTCCCATACAGCTTGGTAAGTATATTATCCCTATAAAGCATTAAGTTTCTTCAATTACGAGAGAACTGCAATGCAGTAGGCTACTAATAGGTTGAAGTCCATTTGGGCTGCGTATGCGCTAACTGGACAGAAGATTTATGCCAGCGTTAGCAAGTATGATGGTATTCGGTACATTTAAATACTTTCGTTTTCTCATGTGACTTCTTTGATAAATCACGCTATAAATGTATAATAGGAACAGTTACATGAAAAACAATGTATTGCATATAATTGTACTATACATACACAGTGTAATGCTTTTTAATGATAATTTTAATAACATTCAAAGAACGATGACTTTCCAACTTTGAGTTTACAATCGGTCACAGATTTTAGACATGTAGCAATTTTAATAATAAAATATTATCAAGGTATCTAATTGCACATGTAATCTACATTTATGTAAATAAGCTAAAACATTTCGTTTTGTATAACGATGAACTAAGCTCACAATTAAAACTTATATCCAATTGTCTTGCTTTTGATATTCTCTAGTACCTATTTAGGTTTAATTATTGCATATTATAATGCACCAGTCGCTCAAATTTTCAATAGATAATTGTTTTTATGGTCATAAGTTTGAACTGAAAGGTGAACTTTAGTATATTGATTATTTTTAGATATTATAGTGGTATATAATAATATTGGGGGCCTAAGATGTAAAATTTATTTTACAAACAATAATATAATTGGAAAGACTAATCTCACCGCGGTAAACGCGTATTAATTATCATGAGCGGCTATAAAGTGTTTCTCATGTGTGTAGTTCTGAGATGTTGCGACCTATGAACTATGTTATAGTGGTTTTAAGGTTCTACTAAAAGGTCTAAGCCTTTATAATAGTTGGTAATTGGTACTTATCATAATGTTTGCTGAACGTTCAGCCGTTTAGCAGAGATTGTGGGGTTCTTAAGATCTCTAAGGTTTTAAGGGATTTGTATTACATGTTTTAGGTCTCTACGGAAATGAACAGTGTGATGATTAGACATAAACTTGTTATCACTTAGAATTATGCAATAGTTATATACTAGAGGACCCGTTTTGCGGTTGAAATTCGACCATTTCTCATTATATCAAATAATAGACTATAGACAATAATGAAAACTTATCACCTTGTAGCTCAGCAATATTTTTATCTAAGCTGCCTTATTTATTTACATAAAAAAATTTGATAGCTTGCGGTGATTGTAATAATCCATATTTATTGAAATTGAAAATATTTACATTTCAATTTGCCTTCATTTGTAAGTATAAATATAAAATTAAATAGCGGTATTGAAAGAGCTATTTCACGACTGTGACTTATTTACTTGTTTTATTATCTGCCTGAATCTGGCCATTTTGAAACATTTCCATTAGTACATTGTTACTAAGAGAGCGTAGATTGTTAGCAACATCGCACAAGTATTATTAAACCGCATATTATTATCATATTATTAAGTACCAAAAACAAAACTGGACGATAATTGACCTGTCATCAAGAAAAATAAACGGTGAAACTTGAGCGTTATGAAATTGAAATGTAGAAAGACATCCTATTACAAAGTCTTAAAGAGTCATTACGCACATGCTTGGTTGGTAACGCGAAGTGATTTTCTATTGTTATTTTTAAGAGTTGATAGGCCACGCGAGCCCGAGGCGGTTCTCAGCCGAAATCTACACCTCGTCCGTTCACCGAGACCTGACGCTTCAAATTAACTCAGTGTCTACACTAATTTTCGTAGCGGCAATACTCGGATCTACGACTGAAGTACACTTTCGGGTTAACTAAATTGTGCAAGGGGCAATGAGACTTTGACCTGCAATTTATGAGTTACGCTAAATGCAGAAGTATTATTATTATGGTGTTGTTGTATATTATTATATTGGTGATTACCTCACAATATTCAGTCTGAAATAAAATTGCGAGGATACCTTTTAATTATGTTTGAAATTTAAAACGCCTCAATTACTTACTTACTTACTTATAAAACGGTGACTGGTATAAAATAGACATTGATGGTGTTGTCGACATTTAAGTTTGTTTTATCATCTGTTGAAGACCTATTTTCAAGAAACGTAAATAAAATACATTTGGACATTTTTCAAATAGGCTTATCTGAGTGTTTTTATTTCGTCAATTTAGAATTGGCGACGTTTCTAACTTAAGCAATATTTTCTCGAGCTGCTAAATTACCTATTTACAAACGTAATATCATAATCCTACTTTACATAAATACGCTATCCCAATATTTCTAGTATTGCCTTTCTAAATAAGATTAAACGCATCATAAAAATATCTAAATCCTATTAGATACATCCGGAACTGGTTCGACCGAATCTAATTCTGACAATTCAATGTCACGAGAACACAATCGGTTACGATGAACAACCTACGCAACCAGAATTTACTCAGCGCAACCACTTCCGGATAAATAATCAAATTACATTTTATATCTACACTTGTAACGGAAATTCTTTAGACGTCACTCAATAGCGCTAACCACAAACTCTTCATTGTTCAGTACGTTACATAACTTCATCTTTTCCTTTTTGTGAGAACTTGAAACTGAGTAAGCGCATTAGAGAGTCAATATTGACATTCTAATAGTATAATACACATTATGTATGTACGAATTTAATTGAATAACATTGAAATTATTTTGCTATACAACTTGATGTCATTTCATTGACTATACTATACAATACAGTATTTTTTTCTTTCTTCGTCTTAATTTTCAGTAGATGCATAAACAAAATCAAGTATTATTTAAAATTGCATTTTACGTGTTAACATTGGCCACACCCAATACATTACACATAACATGAAAAGTTACACTAACGCGTGGGTTTACAATTCAATTGGACAATAAGGACATCATTAATGGCTCCTACTACATATAGAGCATGATTACAAATTTAGATTGACCCCATAAGGAAGAAAGGGAGAGTTTCTTAACGTTAATATAAATGGGCAATAATTATGAACCACTAGAGAGGAAGGCCGTTCGGCTGGTCACGCGCGCATCCACCGGTCTCTTTCTTAGAACTCTATGGCAAGCTCGAAACACTATCGAAATCTTTTGCTCGAATTCAAATTTAAAATCACTTGTTTATATAAGTATCGATGACACACTTATGCGCAAATACAATAACCAAAAATAAACAGATATGGTACAACCGTGTTTGGCGTGAAAACATAAAAATAACCCAATTGTTTATTCTTTTTTTTACGTACCATAAAAGAAAAAACACTTTTGAGTAAAAGTAATTTGACTGTCATATTATCCAATGATTGAATGCTGTAAATTTTCACGTAGCATTTCCTGCCGCCCACATATATTATAGGTATTATAGATTGTGTCAATCGTATGTGAACGAATGCTGATATTTTTTCTGGTGTCCTCTGAAAACTAATATTCGTCGAACTATAACGTTAATGACGATGTAGCGATTTTATATTTCGAAAGAGATACCTGCTCGCCCTACAGAAATCAACTCGATCCTATTGTTCACTCATTTATGTCCTTAGGTTATGTTTTCTGTAATTGGTTCTAGAACGTTTTCCAAATAGAGTGATAGGCGAAATATATCTGTATGTTTTCAATTGTCTTAACTTTTCTCATACATTCCTTACTTTAGGTATGTAGAAACTTTAAACTTTAATTAATGTATTATGTTTTGTTTTTATAGTTTGCTTTATATTAGGTACTATTTTTTAATTTTTATATTGATCTCTTGATTATGCATTGCCGTTTTAAATTAGCATATTCAATTTCAAACCATAACTCATACGTGGGTCTGGCCGGTGACGTGTGTCCTGTTATACATTCAAGTATTAATAAATTTGGATAAATATAGAATTTATTACACCAATTAGACCTCCTGTACAATCGTTGAATACCTTAATAAAAAATTGTATGAATCTCAACTTTTTTTTATTTTTCCCAATTTCAATATAGTACCTACAATTTGTATTTTGAAAATAATTTACAGCCTTATTATTCAGTTATTGCAACACAATTAGCTGGTAACTTTACGTAAAAATATTATTTAGAATATGAATCACGGTTTATATGGAAGTATGTACCTACTAACTGACCTTGTAATAAGTAACAATTTGGATATTCCCAAAGCGTTTTCGCTTACATTTCCAAGAGATAGTGTATAAATATCCTCATACACAACCTGAAGTATGAATTACCCTATCACTAGGCTGTTATTGTCGCACTTCAGTTGGGTGTCTCATAATTTCCAGGAAATAGTCTTATTATGCGACGCCTTAAACAGTATTAAAAGCAAAAGCCTCGCATTTTAAAATTGTGATGCAATTATTTTAAACGCTGACATTGAAAAAGACAAGTTAAAATAATCCGAGAATTCCAAGTGCCCTTCACTTTGTTGTTGCGCTGATGCATTGTGATGGCCGATGTATTTAGACCGTATGAATACAAGTCGGCTCCTTAAACCCGCTTAAAAACGATATCTAAGTATTACGCGGTTAAAATTTCACGTCCAGAAGTATTCAACTTGATCCCTTTCGAAATAGACAATTTAAAAATAAATAGCGGTGCCGGAGTTGTTTATAATCGCCTATGCTTATCGGAATCTCGCGACGTTATAATTAAAGTAGCACCTGATGACCTGACAAGTCTGCATTTAAAGGATAAATAGTATTTCAGGCAGCTCCGTATCAATACGATCTCTTTTGTAAGGTGTTACGAGCTTAAACACGGAGGCAAATATTTATAGAATATCTTATTCAATATTTATTTCGATCTTCGACAAAACTTTACTAGGTATATTTCATATAGAGCTGCTTAATGAGTTCATATTTAATTGAATAAAGGACAAACAAAAACAACCTGCAATTCAACTGTATAAATATTTATGATATATTTTATGTATAATTGTCCGATCGAAGGTAGCACTATATTTATACTGATTGTAAACAAGTGTCGTAGCAAACAATTTATTGCTGTAGGTTAGGTATATTACTTTAATCGGTCTAACTACTTAATATAAAAACTGTGTTCAAATTATGTAATTTATCAAAAATGCAATACAATTTTATTATGAAGCAAACTGCAACGTTCTTGCTTTCGTTTTTCTCTTGTTTCTTGACCAATATCATCCTTACTTCGGAAAAAATCTGCGAAGTCTGCGTCAGGCCATTAGCAAAATAGGATTCCGTGGTTACTTAATTACTATTCTTATGTTAAGCTATACAGGTTGCTATAGTTGTACTTTTAAAATATTTTTTACCTATATATTCTACGGCATCTATGAATTTATCTAACATGTGCATTTTGAAGATTCCTAAATTAAAAAGTGGTCTTAGCCTAAATACTTTTGAGAGACAAATAGGTTTTTCGACGCAACACAAGTGACGCAAAAAGACATGAAAAAATTAAAAAATACTTTACTATTTTATCAGTGTTATAAATATGTGTACCAGATATACATATTATAGTTACAGAAGAAAAAGCTCTAAAAGAAAATATATCGAATCGAATAGAAGTGATTAATTTTTAGATGTATACTTAGATGCTAATATGCCATCACGAATATTTAACAAGAGTCTTAATTTTTACATGCAATAATTTGTAAAAACGGTGATTAATGCTGTCATGAATCGTAAGTTATACAAGAAACTATCTTTGTAACTAACGTTTATCAACAATTGACATTTATTGACAAACTTTGCTCAGCGCTGTGGAACTGTGATAAGATATACTTATAATTACTCATGTTAAAACATATTCTTATTTATAAGAAGATTTAAAATGTTTGTCTCATGAATCTTAAATGTGAGATAATCAACACGACCTGACAGCTAAATGGAGTCACACTACACTACCTTCGTGCAGTACGATAAAAGCATAGCTGAATATGTAAATGAATAACAGTCTTGAACGAAATGTGGGCAGACACGTTGACATTATGCTATCGAACTAAAAACGTTACCATTAAAAAACAATTAGTCGGTGAAAGTATTATGTCTGTGCATTTTTAGCTAGTCAAACGGGAGGCAACTCTACCTCTAGACGCATAAAAACTGAATTAGGATTAGACCAATAAAACGGCTTAGCAATCTAGATGTTAGTGCTTGACTGATCAGCCTAGATATTGCTGCAAATTAAATGCCAGATTCCCAGTGACTAAGTTCAATAAAATAGGTATACGTATATATTTTGAATTTGTTAACTCCTTATTGATTTAAAGTTTAATCCCATTAGTTCATTGCCTCATAAGTAATCTGTAACTTTTTATTTTTACGGCTTAATTTTAATTTATGAATTGTAAATGATTTTATGATAAATTTACTAATTACAAATCCGACATAATTACTGTGTTAAAATGTGAAATATTAATGTTAAAAGTAATTGATAATATTTAGTAGATCTTATTATTTATTAATTATGTGCATTTTTATGTTGACTATGTAGATGAGTGAAAACTGGTTATGGCTTTAGGAAAACCAAGCTAAGTGCCCAAACTCGAAATAATTGCTACTCATATCCTTCAGGCGTTATACTTAATTTTCCCCCTTTTTAATAATTTACATATTCTTCATTAAGTTCCATAAATAGACAAAAATGTATTTACTGCATTCGATGCAAAAGTGCTGACAAAAGAAATAATATAGATTAAAAACATTTTGACAGGACTTTTAGATTATTTTGTATCTGATATAATGCAGGAATAGATTTCGAATTAAAATATCGTGATTTGGTTATAATTGAAGCAAACGTAAATCATCTTAGTTAATTTTTGCACAGTGTGCAAACAGACAAAGAGTATCTAATTAAAAAAAAATCGGTTTTAAAATCAATAACAAAAATTGTAGGGCATTAACTGTAGACATTCATTAATTACATAATTGTAATAATATTCCCTTATATTATTTCCCCACCATTTGTTTTAGTACAAAGTAGGTGTAAAACTTACAAAGATTGTCAATTGATTCTTATTATTAATACTAATACTGATTTAGTAGAAATTAGAGATACATTTATTTAGAGATTACGGTAAGAATTTGAGCGGCGACGTGGCGCATGGTGTCTCGGGGTTAGGAACGTGGCAACAGGGCGTGAGATAGTTGTGTCGATATCATAAGTACCTCCGTTGCGTCCTGCGGTCCTCTTTGCTAACCGTACAATTTCTTAAAGCTGTTTTGGCCTACATTTTTAAGCTACCGACAATAAATTGTTTGTAATTTTGAGATAAATGAGATTGAATGTAATTTAAATTAAATTAAAAACTTAACAAATTAAATCAGCAACGCTGTTTTTCTTCTTTCTTGAATTAAATATTTAGCCTAAATTTTATAATATGTGTAATTTATTATTTTTTAGGATAAACTCCTTGACATTGTTCCTTGCGATTGCAACTAGAAAAAATGTAGAGTTGTGTAGAGCCAGTAGAGTTTGGCGACATAACGATACAGTGTACTCGTATGTAGCGTAGTGTAAATCAAGTATTTAATTGATTAAGATTTTTCCTATGTGACCAGAAAAAAAATAATCTATTTCTCCTGCAGTATATCTAATCCCATTTGGTTATTAAGAAAAAATTGTGTTAGGCTTGAGAATGTGATAGATTTTGTAAACGCAAGGTGTATTTCTAAGAAGGTACGTTCGCTAAAAGCAAGGTGTAGGCGGGTTAAGTACTAGTCCATAATAATATGTTAGATCGGATTGTTGTAGAAATACTTCTGATTAGCAATTAATTTGCATGCAATCTAGGTAAATAATGGTTACAGGTTTAATCAAGCTGTCATATCGGATATTCATAAAAATGATAATCTTTCTCATCGACATAATACTAATAAACTAAGTAGATAATTCCTTTTAGAATTCTTATCCCTTATTATAATGTGTATGAATAATTTATTAAACAAGAAATTAATCGCTCCGTTAGTCTGATTCAAAATTAATGTTAACTTTACATTGTAACAATATTCAAATTGACTGCAGTTATCTGCGCAACAGAGATAGCAATCTTAATGAAATAGTAAAGAACATTCTCCCAGTAAAATACATGTAACAGTTTATACCCTGTACTTAGCAAATTGGCGTAATAAGTATGATTTGTAAAAATGTTAAGTGGTTTCTGTACACCGATTTTCGAATCGACACCTTCTAGTAATTAAAGTTCGTCACGCGATCGTGAGAACAAAAAGCTTAATCGATTTGCGATACAGGTTTGCATAACGAACAGAGCTGTCATTTCTCCTCGCACTCAGACTGTAAAAGATCACAAACAATCAGTACTCCAAATACATTTAAAAACAGCTATATACATTAAGCATCCTCAGTTGATCGTACATCATTTAATCGCGTAAAATATTCACGCATTTTTCGAAGTCCCTACCAGTCTTAAGGAAAACGTTTTAAAGGAATTTCAACTTCTGTACGTTTGTTTGTCCCGCCCTCAGCGATCCAGTATCAACCTCGGCGTTGATGTCGCATTCCACTCGAGCAGATCTCTTTGCCGGTATTTTTATCACATTACTCTCAGGTTTATCGTATCTGTGCCTCAATTTTTCGGTGACGTGGAATAATTGCTGACGGCGACTCGAAACTGTTCACGCGGCAAGGCTGCGATGACAGCTGCGCGGTGCCTATCTGATATTCAGAACGAGGATATGCGAAATCTTTTTAAATTAAATCGTAAACCAAGGTATCGAAATTGACAAATTTGGTTAAAGTGTACCACTTTTAAAAGTTTAAGGAATTAATTGGGATTGTGTATAAAACATTGTAAGCAAAATGTACTTGTTTTAAATGTAATTTTTTGTGTAACGTTTTGTAATTATATCTCAGCAAGACGACTGGTATCGCACTATAGTTATCATGCCTGACTGACATTCAAAGGGTCCTGGGTTCAATTTCTAATGAGGCAGTAATTTGAATGACAGGTTTAAATTTCTATACTCAGTATTTGTTAAATATGCCAGATCAAACGGAGTAATAAAATAGAACACAAATAAATTCGTACTTAATACGCAAATAACGCATACAATATAGACTAAGTTAAATAATGTAGAGGCAAAGATCATCATGGAAACGTTTCTGTTAGGAGCTTTCTCTGATAAGTGGGTGAGTAACGTCGGCGACACACAATGAGCTTGCTTGCGTTTAATTGGGGTTGCAAAGTCAAATGACAATAACTTTGCGGGAAAACTAGATATGCCTTTTATAGGAGCAGACTAGCCGATTCAGTATAGTTTAACTTTCTGTCCTTTTGCATGTGTTAAACCGTGGGAAATCTAGAAAATGTAAAAAAGACAAAAAATAAATAAAAAGAGTAGTAAGGAATTTAAAAAAAGTAACAATAGTTTCTTGTATTTGGTTCACTTTTTATCAAAATAAACTTCTACAATTAACATAATGTTTAACAAAGGGTTAGGAAGATTTATCTACTATCATGTCATTTAATATAATTTTCATTATTTACGAGTAAGTAGTAAGGTAGTAGTAAGGTACGTTAGTTTAGTATTATAACGTTTTCATTACTTATAAGTAAATAGTTACTTTAGTATTTGGTAAATATAACTATTTTTGACTTGCTTCACTACAATGTATGATGCAATTACTGCCAGGAGCTTAGAATCCACGGCAAACTATTCATTAGTAAACACAATGAGCCATTCAACCGGGATTCTCTTTTTTATCTGACTATTTGAGGTTCAATTAAAATTTAAAAGTAGTTTAATCTAATGATTAAGGGTTATCCCTTTAATTTGTTTTGCTCCATATAAAGTTTTAAGTTGGTCATAGTTTAGGATAAGAAAAGTATATCTATGAATACTTCATTGTCAACATAACATTTATATTTCAGTATGTGTATTAATAATACGCTATATACTAATTACTATAATAGTAATACTATTACGACTATATACTTCTAATACAATTGAATATACATTACAATAATGCGACTCTACTAGGAAGGATTTTCAAAAGGAATTACTTATTTTTACTTTACACATTTTGGTAAATTCTTTACTTACTCTTGCTACATTAAAGTAAAGATAAAGGTAGCGGACACCATTTAAAATATTGTAGTTATATTGGGTTTTACTGCAGTGCTTTTCATTAAATTTCGCAGTTTCAGTTCAAGCGTGTAATTATGGGTTTCTACCTGGTTAATAATACGCTTAGTCTGTGTACTGCAAGTACGTGTGACGCCTTTGATAGCGAATGAGAAAAGAAAATTCGCAAAATGATTTTGAGGTGTGATGTAGAGTAAATCGCGGCTTGATTACGAGGCGTGGCCCTGTCATTACGTTGTCGGGACGCCGGTGGTCGTTAACGAGCATTATGGTTGATCCAAATTCAAAAATACAGCTACTTAATATGGGTAAAAAAATATCCTCCCATATACTTAACATGGTAGAACATAACTGTGTTTTTGAACGTTATATTGGTAGTTGAGATTGTAGTAGTACCTACGTGTTCCTTCCGTCAAGCCCATTGCCGCAAATTTCATTTATCCTTCTAAATTAGTATAGCATCGGTACTCCTATGTGGCGTTTTTTTAAATAAAAGCAGGAAACTATTTATGACGAACGTGGTAAAGACAGCTCGGCTGGGAGGACTCCGCCTACGAAAACCTTTAGCTTACATGGCCGCAGGCAGTGCACTCTGTAATTCGCTGTTAACGTTGTCATTATTGTTTACTACATCTTGGTCACTCAATATATTGTCAATCACTGTTTAAATCATCAGTTTATCCTGTGATTTAAAATTTCAGCCATGTATAAATTACCTGTCTATACAATGTATCAATCTTATCAGTTTCTCTTTAAGGTCGCAAGTCACCGCAATAATTTAAATGAAATTCCTACTCATTTACCTGTGTAAATGTCAATTTCAGTTATTTGTACAAAATTCCGTGTCATGCAAGTTTCTTATAATTACAGACACCTTGGAGCAAGAGGTCAAAAGAAATTCACTTAAAACTGTAACACGCCCTACGCGAGAGCTGCACCGACGTAAATTTATAAAGTCGGGTCAATTTCGAAAACCAGTGTCTGAAAGTGAAACTGCCCGCGCATTTATTACCAAGTAAAATATGTAGATTGCCGGCGAGATAATAATGATATGTGCTCTTGGTAATGAAATTTCCCGCCGTCAAACGGTGCCAAAGTAATTTGCGTTGCTTGTCTCTGGCAACGAGTTGCCCCCAAGGGCCGCTTTCGAGGTTGCGCAAGGCGTTAATGAGACTCGTGTCAACTTTTTATCGGGAGTAAGGCACGCCAATGGGTTCGCTATATGTGATAGCGACCGGGATCGCTGACTCTATAATCTGTGAATAGGAGACCAGATGCGCTTTTCCAGATAACATCAATATTTCAAAATCAATTGCTGATTTTTCAATGCCTTTTTTTACAATAATCAGCTTAGATATTTTTCTGAAGCATCCCAACCAATACAGCTTCCGAATACACCCCGAGTTACTTAACTCAATTGACCACTTACCTACTGTTGAATAGTTACGCCTTGCTAAGACTGCTGGAATTTAAATTATTATGAAATACGATGCACTACAATACTACTAAGCTATATAAACAATTTACTACTTATTATCACATCCAGAGTTGCAGCATACCCCTACGTAATATTAATAAATCTGAGCAAAATATTTTTTGTATTTGCATTGTTTTTGAATGTGACCTTTAAAGCTTTATAATTTTTTATTTCATGGATACTTTCGAATCGATGTCATTAACCCTGATCGTGTTTACGAACCTGTGTGCAGTGCGTACGTCACGTACGTAATAGCGTCGTAAAGTATGTTTACAAAATAAAGAGATACCTGCCTTCAATTATGTGACCCGAACAGTTCAATGCAATGGTAATTAAAGAAATTGGTCCAGCTTTCTTGGACGAACTAATTTATTGTTAAGGGCCATAACATTACAAATTCACGGAAGAGTCTCTCGGCCACCCTGTGCGCACCACGCAGGCGATCCGCTCATATTTGTTAAATCAACGTAACCCTGTAATTTTGATCGATATCTTTATTGACGGCTCAAATTTATTGATCATTTCTTCGCAAATGTATGGTCCCAGCGCATGTAATGGTGACTGTAGGAGCTGTCGCAAGCTGCCGGCGAGGCCTTCTCGCGTACCCTGATCGCTGCTATCGACGGTTTCATTTTTCAATAGCCCCTTATATCAGATTGACCCACTTAATTTTAACGTAATTGAATATTTTACAACATACTCAACATAAAAACTTGAAGTCGATCGCTTGTTTGCAATGCAATTAGGCGCCATAATCATGTCATTTGCATTACATGTAAATTAATCATTATTAAAACTAGACCAGGAAATCAAAGGATCTGAGGAGACAACTCTGTTTTTTCGTGTCTGAAATAATGGCACAAGGAATTAAGGTGACAGTTTTTGTTCGCAAAAAATGTACGTACCTGATATAGCCGCGCCCACTGTACCTACTCATACCAACATTTTGCGCTTATATTAAACATTGATTAATAGCTAGTAGGTTTGTAGAATTTCTATATATTATCGCACGGGAACTCCTTAGGTTTTTTATTCCTTTCCATGTATTTTCCTAGTCTGTGATCATGTACCCATACATTAACTGATAGACTATAATATGACCTCCGGTATATCAGGAACCAAGCGGAATCCCGGCTTTTTCTTGATGCACATAGAATCCTAAAATAGACAAATGCACTTTTATCTTTGTATAGTATATACTATGAAAGTATTAATATTGTATTTAAATGCCTTATCTACATACGTTGAAAATTGGTTCTAATGTAGGTACTTTTATTGGCCAACATATTTAAATAACAATATCAAGAGTGCCAGTAAGTGCTCGAAGATATTACAATACATCCATGCAATAGTTATTACAATACAAATATCATAAATGTTAAGTCGTAATACTATACTGCACGCGCGAATTTGGATGTAAGGTGCTAGCTCTAGTAATCGACTGCGCATCAATCTTTTTAATTAAAACTTCCATTTAAAATTAAATACTGCATTTTATTTACTTCAGTTATACACGGGTAAAACTTTATGAATGTTGTAATGAAAACTAATTACTATTATTTTTAGACTTTTTCCAAATATTTTTTTTACATTATTTAGCTTATTCCCGACCGAAAAATTAGTACTGTTTGTCATTTTTGACTTCATATTTAAGTTCCTAGGTTAATGTGCTTTACCAATTAGATTGCGTCATCACTTACCATCGTATCCTGTTAGTAGGACCATGCTCAAGAATTAACTTAAAATCTATATAAAAAGAAACATTTGTTTGAAAAACAAATATTTGAGGCTATACAATTCTTTATTAAATTCAAGAATATCTAAGCCTTCAACCAACTAAAAACTATTTTTATGCAGTTAATATTAAAGCGAAAAAATCAACAGAGAAAATGTAAGATTTATTATTTTATTCTCAACAGTCGTCCATGACTGGTGCAATCACCCTATAACGCAACAATAGGATCTACTGGGTCGCGCAGCAGGTTGCATTTTCTCCGTACACACGACTACAAACGCGACATGTCTCGTTTCTCGTCTGCGTGTTTGTAAAGACGTCGGCATTACTAATAATTCATCGTCGCGCTTATCTCAAACGTGTCTGTACCAAATGCAATTATTTATTAGTGAATAGCACTTGTTTTCGTTTGAAGAATGGTAACTTTGAAATGTCATTACTTAGTAATATTTTTTAAAGGTGAACTACTCATTCTAGTGCTTGCAATTAAGCGCTCTCTTTCCGCAATGTATTTTTTTTGGTTCTGTAACGATTAATTGTCATTTGCCAAGTCAGTTTTGCAATTATTGTTAGTCGTCGATTTATTGGTACATGTTTTCAAAAGATTTATCTAAGCTCGTGAAAGCTTTACTTTAGCGATCAATAGTTAACACGTATTTATGCAATTTTAGTGCAGAATATGTTGAAATAATATCAAATTAAAATACTTCAGTTTTTTATAGTTCATATCAAACTTATTACTTGAGTGAATAATAAAGATATTTAATAACTAAATATAAAATAGATATTGCATTGATTTTTAAAAAGAAAATAATGCTACGGAACCTAAACGGTTTGGCTTACACTTAACGCTTGTTCCTAGCGTGATGTAGTTACATAAAAAATGATGTATCGAAGTTATTTCAGTCTTCATTCTAGCTTGCGAGGAAATGTTTTAGAGATAAAGAGCATCTGTCGGTACAATAATTTCCAATTTGTGTTTTTGTATTATAAACAGTTATTCTGAACATGAAATTTAATAAAATTGCACCATGAAATCGTCTGATAAGCTTAATAATATTTATAGAAAAGGTGCATCGTAAAAATGTCAGACGTTGAGCTCGTATAGTTAATTCGTGCTGCTTCATCATCGTTACCTGATTATGAATTTAGTAAAAATATTCTTGATATATTCGTACAGCGCTTCTCATAAACTACAAAAATTTTCTATTGAATATTAAAAGTGCTTTATTTATGTATAAAGAAATAAACCTGGAATTTTTTACCCGACAATCGATAATATGAGCCACCTCAGTAAGTTTTTTTAACCTGTTTTGCAATACAGTAACTAAAACACTTTATAGTTCATAAAAATAGATTTTTAAATTGTGATAGTGATAGACTATTAAAGAATGAGACCAGCATAAGGATAAAATGATATTTTAATGTCTCAGAACCCAGTGACTTCTGCAAGATCGGACTTAACTTTAAATTTGAAGTGAATGAAATACGACACAAAAACATTATAAGCCTATATGTATGATAATCAACAAATGGTAATTAAGTTCTGGCATGTCATAATATTTAAAATATTTATGTCTCAAATGTGATTAAATAGATCTAGTTCCAAGGCAACTTTGAGGTAGAGGTAAAAATTGGCACTCTTGCAATATTAACTATAAGCTAAGCAATAAATTACATCAATAAATATGTATAACTAATCCCACTGAAGCAGACATCGTTACAGAAATGCAAATGTTATTACTAGAAATAAAAATTTGGCAATACTACAGGTTTATAAAAAGTCTCATTCAAACTGGATTGCCTACTGAAATTAAATTATGCATTTAAATCGATAGTTTATTGGCATTACGTACCAGCTTAACTTTAATGGATTGTATTTGGCAGATGTAATTATTTAAGAAGAAAAAGTAAATCTACAGCAGGAACGGTAAAAAATTGTCCTTCATTAGTGATTTTTGAAGATTGCAGCCACTGAAGGCTCTGTAGGTAGGTACATACATTTTGCGGCTTCTTGATTGAAACCGACAACACATCAACAAAAATTATCTGATGTGTCCGATGTTGAGTTTCACAAACTTCTTTTCTTTCTTTCTCTCTCTAATGGATGTTGTTTCTTTTTAATTGCGAGTGTTATTTATTTTAATATGTTATTTATATGTACGTAAAATAATACGGGTATCAAATGTCCTATTTTTTTAATTAATATTGCCTGGTTGAAATTGCTACTTATAAAGTGATTTTATTAGTGTGTGTTATGTGCAGTATCAAAAAATTTTTAAATATTGCATTACTAACTGCACCTTTTCACATTGACATGTGACATTTCAGAAATGTAGAATTCGTTTCCACGTGGTCTAGACGAGTATTAGCGTGCAAAAGAGATCTAAATATCGTAACTAACCGAGAGAATATTATGTTGAGTTCAAATAGCAGGTATCAAAGGCAAAATACATATAAGTATGAAATTGGACTTATAATTCGTATTTATACCCTGGTTTAATGACTCATTTTCACAATTCCATCCGTAACTCTAAAGCTTCCGATGTAGTGCCAACGAATGATAAGAATGATCAAAACGTGAATTATCTGGCGCGATTTTTAAGGGGACCAGGTTGATTTAAACAAATGATAATTAACTAGGAACACTGAGCACTAAGAGTAGTATTTCAAAAGGCTGAAGATTTGTAGTTTTTAAGTAAGTTTGAGGAGCATTTTTTCTTGGTTTTTTTAGAGTAATTTTAATATTTTTTGATCAAATTATTCAAAGTTGCTATCTTAAAGATGATCAACGATTCGTCGACGGTGATCCATAAAATAAATGTAAGTACCTTAATTTGGACCATCAAAAGAGCGAACATTACAATATTAATGTTAACATAAAGAACCTGCTCATAAATTTGCAGTGCTAAGATTGTTTTCACCTTACGTCCGTTGAATGGAACAAAAAATGACAGCTCGGTTATAAATGCGATCGATAATGAAAACATTGGTACACGCAGGCTGTAGAAAGTGTCTCGACCCGCGTAACCTTTTTTAAGTTTCTGATTCGAGGCGGGTCAATTGAGTCTCGGAACATAAATAAGACGGTAGCGGCCCTGGCACTACTCTGTTTGTCATTATGCTGCCAATTACAATCAAAGTGAACTCGCCACTCTCGGATAATTTCGGTTTCGCAACAACCATTTCTCTTTATTAAAGTATAATTTGTTTTAAGGTCCGTCGGACTACATTTACGAGATTGCTTAACGACCATGTAAACTCAAAATGTACCATTCATCCTAAGTAGTTGCCGATTATTGCGTAATAAAAATGCATTATTCAGAGATCTTCTAAACAATGGTGAACTTAGAATTAAATCAGGAATGCGATTGCGTGTTGCAATCTGCATGTAAATTGATAGCACTGAACAATTTTATCAATATTCTATAACAATAACATAGTTGAAATTGGCATCTAAAATAGTGGAGTATTGCAAAACGTTGCGATCGCGCGGCGGGCCGAAATATGATTCCCACGGTGCGCGTGCGCCGTGGCGGGGCGCTGTCGTCCATCAACATCATTATCTATTAAAAATATCACGTCATATTGTTCGCTTTTTGTATAAAGTAACTTTCCGAATCGGATCCGGCCCGCTATCGGCACATTATCTTGAAACATCTATAAATCATTACAGCTGTTACGAAACAACTGTCTCTCTTTCACCCAAACGTATGCAAACAACTAAAATGAGATGATGGCAGCTCTGTTTCTTTTGTTGTTTAGTTAGCTAGCTATTATTGTAAAACTTTACAAGATGGTATGTAAAGTGTGTAGTTACAATATATGGGTAGGAAATTAAGTATGGTAGTGCTATGTTAATGTAAGCAATTACAATATAAATGCATAGTTTTATGAATGAGTTTTTTCTACGAATAATATGCAATGCAGTAGTCCAGGGTACTCGCGAAGAAAGGAATGCGCGCGCAGTGTAATTGCACGCTCCTGCCACGTCCTAGAAACCGAGCTTTGCTTCGTTACGGCCCTTAACACTGATTTATGTTCGCAATAAATATTTTTTGAAAGTTTCAGTGCGATAATAACTCCATTAATTTTGATTAATGACAATTTCTTAAAAGTGAATTTTATCATGGGTAAGCCACGTCCGTCCGACCTGTCACGCCGGATGGCAGTGAGCCTTTTGCGTTTTAATTATTCCGTTTTTTCCGTGATTGTTCCATTTTCGATTGTAATTAATATTTCTTGTGCAGTTTAACGATGTTAACGTCAGTGAAGGCCATTAATATTGTTTTTAGCTATACTACGTCAAGAAACTTACTCGGGTAATTAATTTCATTACTTTGTTTGTATCCGACTTTTTAAGTTTTTGCTTTGTAGTATTTGCAATATCGTAACCAAAATTATATAGCTACAGTAATACTGTATTATTTTATTAATAAACATACTCCTAATAATACTTCCTTACTAAAACTGAAACAAAGAAAAAAGTAGGTAGGTAATTTATAATTATTAAACGTGGGTAAAGCTACTATAAATTTAGCGCGCAGAAATGAATTTGTTTATTGGGGATTGTAAAACATTTGTCCTGAAACGTGCCCGTTGCTAGCGTGAAATATATTCCGGAGTGCGCTTATCGTAGCGGGCCACTGCGCCGGCGACACATTCAGCGAATTTGCATTGCGCGATATTCCGCATTACCATAAACAGTACAAGGCGGAGGGCACACCGTCTATCGCTCTAAGACATATAAATTATTCAAAATAAAGTATCGCTTAACCTCTAACCTGCTGCCGCGAGCCGCCGACGATACGCGGACGCTTCCCGACTTGTCACTTTTATTGTGATTCATATTAACTGTTATAACACTATCGACCAAATACAAAACGCTTAAAACTGTAATTATGTTATGTTTGTACTTGCTTACAAATATTAATTTAATTACAAGACATTAATTATACTTTATCTGTCTATCAAAATGTAATAGACTAAAAATGTTGGCAATTAAAATTACTTAAGGATTTATTATCGCTACATACTACCTCATACTTTTGGATGTGAACATTAAATATTTTATTATTATCTTAGTTAATTAAATGATTACATTAATAATGAATATTAGTTAATTAAATGATTACATTATTTTCAGTGTGTTTATATTATGAAGAATTTTCGGAGCCCACTTTAAAGTAGAGGATTATAAATTAGCCTTCTGAAACTCTACCATAATTTTATAACTACAGTAATATTACACCGTTATATTTTTACTAAAAGTTTTTCAAATAAACAAAGATAAATATTATGTATAGTAAAAAGCGTATTCCGTTAAACAAAAGCCATAAATAGACTATGACTTAAAAAAGATTATCTCATTTCGCCACTAATGCTCCACCGGCTGATAAGAGCCGCAAGTGGTACAAAAACTTAAAACCGAATAACGGTACAAACTAATGCAAACTCATTAAACAAAAATAATAATTAATATCTGTAAAAATAGGTATTAACGAGGCTAGACCGTTTGCGCAAAGTGCATTAATTGTGGGCGGGCAGAGGACGCGTGGCGACGACGCAAGTGTCGCGCGCGTGCGCACACCCGGCGGGAACAACAGGACGATGCTTATTTACTTAACAGCTTTCGTAAAACGGCCCATTAGGGATAACTGTACTAAATAATTACTGCAATGTGCCTTTCTATTTCTATGCGCGCGTCGCCTTGCGCGTGCGCATACACCTGCCGTTGATCACTGTAATTATTTACTATGCATGAATGCGGCGGCGGCGGTGGCGGCTGTCTAGGACGATCCGGACAAAGAACGGTCACTACACAACGGACTGTGACCGGACAGGTTCCGATATCTACTTGGGTGTGCTGCTCGAGTATTTTTATACCTTGTTCATAATTCGCGCAAACTGCAATAAATTAATGACATAAAATTATGAATTGGCTGAATTGGTGGTAAATAAAAATTGGTGATGAAAAAAATAATTCAGGTGACTTTTCTTTAAAAACTTTTTACAAAACTATTTGAACATAGGTAATACTTACTATCTTATTACACATTATTGTTTTTTAAAGTCCGTAATCACTTGGTTACTTACCTAATGTCATCGAAAACGGTTTTCCCAAGAAAAGACTTCAACGCAAATTGGTCATTATGTAAGACAATAATCGTGATAATTAAGAATAATTTTTACGTAACTTTTTCATATATTTCTTACATAAAATCAACGAGTAAAACATTTAGAGCCTTATTAGAGAATTTTCAGTTTTGAGCATTAGGTAATATTATACAATGCTACAGACTTCTAAACTGTCAAATCCGACTCCTAATTGAGTTTTAAAAAATAATTTACATAAACTTGTATATCACTGGAAATGACAGAAATTAGCATTTTTATACCTATTTGATTGAAGATTTTTTACATAAGGTCTGCATATTTCAACTAAGTAACCTTGAAATAAACTAAACCGAGGTGGCTTAGGCCCTCAAAGTCGAACATCCGGATGTTTCAATTCATATTGATCTCGACAACATGACATGAAATATTAATAAAATATTGCGGCCGGCCTGCTTCCTAGACCATTATCGCATCACAAATATTATTACTTTCTGATTGAGTCGATGAATATCGTAATATAACCGTGTTTTGTTGAAACAAAGAAACTAGAAATAATTTTCATTCCTGTCGCGATAAACGGAATTTAAACGTTGGCACTGAAACACCTGTCTATGCTCGAGCATTTGTTTGAAAAATAAATACTCTTTGAATATTTTTTTTTTGTAAAATTCCAGTAAAAGTAGTTTTGTAATTTACTGACTATTTACTACATTTAAGTAACCTTTCGTGGTTATAAGTGTGTAACTAATGAATTGCTGTAAAAAATGTAAAGGGTTACTTCAGTGGTACATTTTATTAGATTGAGAGACCGAAAACGATCATTGAGTGAAAAAAAACTATGAAAGTACATGGATATGACTTTAAGCTTTTCGTCGAAAGTTTAATTTTAACCACACATTTAAATCTATACCAATAATATCTATTCATAAGATTACGCAGATATAAAGAGCTGCATATTATATCCTAATGTAATAATCTTAAATGAATTAAAGTGCATGTCGTGAAGTGCATTACGGATCTCTAGGTAATGTCAAACTAATTTTCTCAGCAGACTATCAAAGCCCTGAATCACTGTCGCTGCTATAAAGAATAAATGTAATTAAGCAGGTATCCAGCGATCGCTTGCACGCCAGCGCCGCACTTCCGCGCGACAGTGATTTACATATTTCATTATATTCAGAGCGCAATTTTGGATTCTTTTTTATTTACTTTTTTATTTATTTATTTTTTGTTAAATGTTCTCCAAAAAAATTATGACATGTTGTCGCGCTTAGGTGTTATGTTGCACTCATGTACGACATTCCATTTTAGTCTCAACACGTTTTTTGCTATCGATTATATTATAAATTAATTGATTTAAAATTTATAAGTGGTGTAGACATTTAAAATTACATACATTGCACAACAGCTACTAAAGATTTTAGAATTGGTAAGTGAGGAAAATTGCCATTAAAAAAAATTGAATAAGTAACTGATTGAATTGATATAAACTGTACATTGTTGATACTTGTGTAATCAGGTAATTTGTTATGGTTTTCGTATATTGACGACGAATTAAAAACTCCATTATTCTTCAACATTATTTATCTAGTTATTACAATTTACTTGCAGTTTTCAATCAGCAACAATGTTTCGAATTCAAATACAAATTTTAAATCTGTTAAAAGATTAACTAGTTATTATTCCGAAATCCATCCTAACAGCACATCATAATCACAAGATAAATGGTTACAATGAGATGGGCAGTTCTGTCCATGACGAGCGCGGGTGTGGCACAGACAATTGAATTGATAAGCGACTTTCTAGCGGAAGGCCCAGAGCCCCATTGTCTGAGGCGTGAAACGTCCGCTTCAACCATTGACTTCAAAAATAATTGGAGAAGATTGCGCTCGACGTAAATTAAGTAGACTTTGGGGATATCGAAATGTGAACGTTTAGTATAATGTGACCTTAATTAGATTTTTAAGAGTGAAACTTCTTATAGCACATTTATTTGTGTTTAATATTAGCGACAGTAGCAATGTATATTAATTCGAATTATGGATTTTGTTACTTTTATCCATATAAACAAAACATATGTTTTATACATATTAACAAAATACCAATGTATGTTTTCAACATTGTAAAAGTACCAAAGCATTTCTTGGCTTCAGGTAACACTATCCGTAATTCCGACGTTACGTTAACCGCACCTGAATGATGTTTTTTTTCCTTTTTTTACGAAATTAACCGACAAACAAACTGGCGTGTCACTGACAGGTTAAGTTGTCGGCATTATTAATAAACTTCAATAACATTGAAAATATTATCGATAATCTGAGTTGCTGGCTAAAAAAAGAAATAGGTAAGTACATGGAATAAAAAAAAATTGAAAACATCTAATTAATTTATTTTTATGTTAAAAAAAACATGTATCATTTTCACAACATACTTTATACTCAAGCTTTTCATCGCTTCAGTGCAATTACCTTTGTTGTGCACTAGAAAATCAAAACTATTATACGAATAGGTATCAACTTTTTAAGCACGTATGTACTATATACTGCTTTTTTTATTATTAAAAGTTATATTTCTAACGTAATACTAAATTAAAGTTGCGAATTATTAATGACACCAAATTATGGCTTGCGTAAAATTAGCGAAAAGTTCAAAGTAAGTAAATTGTACATATTTGGTGAGTCGTGTTTTGGCGAAGTAAATGAGCAGTATAAACAATAAATAGACGTGTATTTGCCGGTGTTAAATCGCAGGTCAAACGGCGCGTCCTATAAACGTTGAATTATACAGTATGTCCCGGCTTGGTCTAGCAATATTTGTATACTTATATCATATTCCACATTCAATACCAATAAAACGATGATTAATCTCGTCAACTTTTTTCAAAGGCAGGCATTTCAGCTTCTGTAATTCACGATAACTTGTTTATTGTATAAAAGAGAAGTTACAATGGTGTTAAATCCTATTGTTTAAAATACCTGAGTAGGGCAGGGAACTAAGTGCAATTACATACTTTTGAACATAAAATATTAATAAAGCAGTGTTAGCCTATTGGTAAGGTAAGTGTATAAATATAAAAATATTTTAGTGTAGAAATATACATTTATAAATAATAATAAGGTTTACTGTATGCTACCATTATTTCTAGCTATGTACTAGATATTACGTTATTCTATAGGCAAGTCGTTGATTGCCTCAAGAATTAGATGATTAGCGGTTCGTTCACTTTATCTATTGTTTGCGCAACGTACAAAGTTGATTATACACACTAAGTTATAATTAACATGATATCAAAGGCGTGTATGCTTCAAGGATATTACAGCACTTTTCAGCAAACTTTTGGTTATCATAATACAAAAAACTAAAGTCCAATGCAACAGATAACATACATACGAGTAGGTACTATATATCGCTTCGAAATATAATTTACCAAATTATTTTCTATCTAAGCAAGTAAATATAACCTTAATGATAATCGATTAAATCGAGAACATGCCGTATATTTGCAATAATTTTGAAATGCCACCCGCATTGTAACTCTTGAAAACGGACAAGTAGAGATTTAATTGACACACATAAAATAGGAGAATCCGGATTCAATATTCCGTTGATCGAGCTCAGTTATAATTCATGTCTTGGATCAATGAAAATGATATATTTATGACATAATTATACGTATAGGGAGTGCTCACCATATTATCTTGCTTTAGTTACACATACACTGACGCCCCCGATGGAATGATTTTCATTCCGGACTGCCTTTTAATGAGTCCTAGATTCGATTTCTAGTGGAGTAGAATTTTTAATTTTTAATTTGAATTTCTGCTCTCAGTTTGTGTGAGTAGGTACCTATCCATTGGCATTTACTAAGTTAAGCAAAAATACTTAAGGCAAACATTTCTTGAGTACTTCAGAGGATATGTAAAATCGCCGGTACTAGTTAAAATCGTTATCAGCAGTTTAAGCCATGTCGGCAGTCTGCGGGCGACATGAGAAAACTCCAAACGCTTGGGTTGGGCACTAAAGTTCTACCAATTCATACTAAAGCAGCAGGGATACACTAGGCATGGGAAATTATCTTTCTGTTATTATAAAAGCCTTTAATAAATCGAAGCAAAATTTGACTATTAGATAGTCATAAGCCGTGTCATCGCTTTAGAAAACAAATTAATTAATTCTGGCATTCTGAAATAGTAACATGCAAAACAATTGTTACTTATCGCTTTTAAGCGATTTATAAATTGTTAACCTTTATGTCTTACACCTTCCTTAGGCCTTCGGGTGTTAGGTATTTAATCGTAGTGTTAGGAATTTAATCTTTCAGTGAAGTTTATCACTTACGATCACGTGACGCCTCAGCTATTATGCCTGATCAAGGCACTAGGTGTATTAAATAGTACGTAAATATATTCTCAAATTATCACGTCTTAGGGTGTATGAATTTTTACGCCATATGCTACAAGTAAAATGATATGTTTAAGAATATTTTTGGTGTTGTAATTTAGTGTAGTAACTTGTTAAGTTACCAGCAATGATTAAGTATACTCTGATAAACATAACATTTAAATAACCTCATCAATCAATTTAAAAGTATTCCCATGACATGTTGTTTTTTTATCTTATCAATTAGTTTATTCGTAGACAACGACCAAATAAATATGTATTACTCTACCTAAAAATTACATAAAAATTAAAGTCGTATAATTAAAAAAAAATTCGTTATAAAAATTTAATAAAACCAAATTCATAGTTATGGTACCCTGTTATTTTCCATGTTAAAAAATTAGTAAGAACTATTTTATCTGGCGCCTCCCATACAAGATTCACAACATATTTTATTAATGAAACAAGGTTAAAACTATTTTGATTAACTTTTAACCACGGAAGAAAGAACTAAGAGATACATTCATTGCTCTGTGCTTTTAACACTGAATTGTCGTAGCCACATAGAAATTCAGATGATAATTTATTAAAGATTTATAATGCAGATTACACTAAAAGGAAAGATACATGTGATAAATTGTATAGTATGCTATATAACAGCTTGATTATTGTATTATATACCTATTCATCTATTTAGTATTACTCTGAAAAATACTAAGAGCTTTTGTTGAGTAAAATATTTACTTACACATAATGTAATGCTATAGTACTGATTCGAAACTCAGAATATGTAACATTATTTTACACACTTTAAAACATGATCAATATTACAACATATTATAATACAACATAAAATAATCTATATTACAACGTAAGATGTAATTGTTTATGCATATACAAGCAATCTTGATACTCGAGATGAACGGTTTTATTTTGAAGGCTGTCTCGCATAAAATAAAAAATAACGCTCACTGATGCCGGATAGAGCCGATGTTATTCTCGGCGATCGTGCGTCAAGCGGTGCGTTATTAAATAAAAGTAAAAGTAAATCCTCATAAGCTCTAATATTTACTGTAATGATAACTTAAAGTCATAAAGAACATTTTGCCTGTCTAGGAAGTGCTCGTTTTGCGAAAATTAATTATTATTTGTTGAATCGTTAATCGTCAAAGTCTGCTTAATGGTTGCGATTCATCACACTCTCCGGTTTTTAGTAACTGTGTATCACAGCCTGTAATCCACTCAGCTGCAAGGTCATCGGGTATAAAAAACGGCGACGTGTTTTGACTCTATTTTTATTCGTGAAGAAAAAGAATATCAGAACTCCGATTTGGAAGTGCCCGCTCCGATCTTGCCGTTGCCGCCGACTGGTCATACAGGAAGCTGGTCCAATTGGACAACAAAAGATTTATGTGTTTTTCTTGCGCTTTTTAAGGCTTATATTTAAATATACAACTATGTTATCAGTTGCGAACGCTTTAGGTATGTCCACTCTAATATTCTACCGCTATTTGTTTTCGTGAGTTAAGTAATTATGTAAAAAGTGTAAAAACCAGTTTAAAAATTATGCAATATTTATTAGAAGCTATATTTAGCAGTTAATTAATGTTAAATAATTGTATTTCTTATATTACCTATATTTTTTATGAATTTTCCTCTTTTTGTTTAAAATTTAATTTAAAAAGATACTAAGAAATATAATATCAAGCAGATGTTCTCAGGAAAGATAAATGAACAGGCGTTCCACTTTTTAAATTGGAAATATTAAAGTGTAGGATTGTAACTTGTAGCCGTTTTATCATACTATAGGTTACAAAACTCGAATAACGATATAAATTTGGCGTTGTCCATTCCTACAATCATTTTATCGTAGGCATTGTGCTTCACAACTTATATCGTTATGCAAAATACGTTAAATACGAAGCTCCTCTCAGTTTGCGATATCTATCTATAAATAAAGAGCGATCGTGAGAACGCAGGTGAATGGCGATTTTGATGCGTTATTCCTCCATAACGGTCTTGTTTATAGCAAATTTATTGATTGTCAAGATAATATTTAAATAATTAATTGAAATACTTTATGTTTTATTTTCCATAATATTAAATTACTGTTAAATACCCAAATTTTTTGAATTCTTTTCAAACAAAATAAAAATTAACCATGCCATGACCTTGTCTTTGGCATTGTTGATTGTTGTAAGCCTTTTTTAATGCGGGAAAAAAGTTATGATGATAAAAATCGTAATAAATATTATATTGAAACTCATCTTTGATTGAATAGTTGATAAGTCATACAGATAATGTGTATAACTAGTTAAGTATAATATAACAACTCAGTACGCTTTGAACGGGTTAATATTTTATACTTCCTATTGTGTAGTGATTATTAATTCTCGTTCACAATGTGAATTACGATTGAAAGACCCACTTGGCAAGTCATAAAAGCTTTAGATACGAATCGAAAAAAACATTAAACTGTTTATGATGAAGTACTTTCTATGACGGTATTATCTTTATGGTTAATCTCGCACCTCTCCCCTTCGCGCTTACCCCATTATTAAATTATTCAATTATATTTTATAACAATCAATTTTGTGACTACAATGTTGATCTTCAAGTATGGTCTAATAGATATTATTAGAATGGTTATGATTAATTATAATTGGTTGTAGTTAAAAAAATTAAGTTAATAATTATAATTAGATATATTATGCGTCTAGACTTTGCAATTCAAATTAAACCTGTTTGGTTAAATCGGACTCGATTTGGATTTTCGTCCGTGCTGTCATTGTATTCAAAGGTATTGTCCATTTACTGTGGACATTTTAATACTTCGGCTTTTTGATAAGCTCTATTTAATTTGAACTATGTTCTGAGGATAGCGGAAAAATTATAATTTATTGGATTTTTAGAGTGGTATTCTTTTTAATGTCATAACGTTTAAGTAAATAAATAAATATTTAGATTTATTATTATTATTAAAACGTTTGAATTTATTATTTTTATTACGTCAAAGGTTAGTACGGCATGCAAAGTAAGTACTATTTATTAGCTTCATATAATGCAATACTCACAGTCATATTTTTCCTTGTCCTTCATTAACTTAAAAATGCACAGATTGACAAATCTGATAGAGCTATTCAGTCAAGTTGTTGTAAACGTGCTAATTACTTGATAACCTGTTTTGTGTTACTTTCAAGTCTGGACCTAGTCATTTTATTAATTTATTGCATACTTGATTGTTATGACTATAAAATCTTACCAATAAACATACCTATTTTAATAACACATGTACAGGAAATCTTCGCTGTTTACTGTTTAGTTACAAAAATTTGAGGTTTTATTGGGTAATTGATTATATAATTGACCTTTATGAAATGGAAAATTATTTAGAAATGCTTGAACCAAGTTAG